>QBDW01005440.1:0-57031 GCA_003261595.1 Maconellicoccus hirsutus | reverse complement strand
TTATTTCAAACAAAGAATGTTATATGACCTATCATCCAAAAATCAGTACATTTTGAGAAAAAAATTATTCGAATGACGATTTTTAGCGCGCACCCGTAATCGGTACTTCCCACTGTGCTGTAGCGTCACGTTCACAGTAACGCGCGTTGCTGCGTAGGCATGTTGCTACAGACCTAAGCGAGGCCGTGCGCAACGGTGAATATGGCGCTACCGCGTAGTGGGAAGTTTCACCCAACGCGCGAGCACTGTTTTTGCGATTTTTGACCACGGCCCCAGAAAGGCAAAATTTTGAAAAAAATATATAATACATCAAAAAAATGAGGTTTGAAAATTTTGCCTAGTAATATTGATACTTAAAAAAGATGAATGAAGTCGAAAAAGCCCGTTTGGAGGGGAAAAAATTGGTGTGGGGGGTTATTGATGTTTTCATGGAAGGTCCTTATGAGGGTTTACCATGTACTAAAATTTCAAATCAGTTTTTCATCAAAACTCATGATTAAAATAAAAAGAAACTTAAAATTGAAAGAAAACGCTAACGTCGTATCGTCCGTGATTTGTAAAAAATATCGTTGGGAAGAAATGTCGACGAGTACGGTACGGTGACGGTAACGGTCAGTAAGCATCGGTACGTACACGTTACGGACAAGTATGAACAAAACCGATCGACGCAGTGTAAGAATATTTTTCACGTTGCCGGTACCATTACGGTACTGTCACGTCACTGTTCAGTGTGAAGCGACCTTTATGGTCAATTCTTGAAATTTCATTAATAAAAGTTGCTTTAAACGAATTAAAATGATTTCAGAACTAATAACAACACCATAAATACCTCTTTGAATTTTATTACGAGTATATTATCTGGTATAGAATTTTCTCGTTTTTTTTTCTCTTGATAATCTACGCTTGATGCTAAAGTTAAGAAGACTCATTTAAGGCTCGAAGACGTCTGACCTGCTCGCGTGAAATTTACGAATCGAGTGGAATTATATCGAACATCCATTTCGTAAAATAATACGCGAAATTCAAAAATGACCAATAATAGTACAATGAAAATAGATAAAAGGAAAAGAATAGCTTGAGAAATTTACGATACATTCGTGAAACGTTAATGACGTCCTTTTGTGATAAATATACGACTATGTGTACAACTGAGCTATACATCGAACTTTTTTCAATGTAAAAAATATCTCTTTCGTCTACGTGGCTAACCAAAGGTTACTTATTCTTTTGAAAATAAATCGCACCCGTATAAAGAAACACGAGTATAACACTCTTTTGTTTTTCACAATTTATTGTCGAATTTCTTTCCGAATCGTTTTAGTGTGGTTGAAATTTTTTTTTTAAGTTGCAAAAACCTTACTTTTGTTATGTTGTAAAAATTCCTTGGAGCGACCGGATGTCACGATAAGATAAACAATTGAAGATTTTTTTATCTTATGTCCATAGAAGAACCATCGTGGCAGCTGACAATCTACCCCCTGTTGCGAGTTTACGCATTGTTGAAAACTTTTTAAGTGTTGATACCAATTTTTTACCCTCTCTCGTTTTCTGAAAGTCCTAGCTCCAAAATTGGAAACGTTTGTACCCCCCGTCTGTTGATTTTACGAAAAGAAATGTTCTATGAAAATTGCTTCTTGAAATCTTCTCTACATTTTTGATAATTACAAAAATTCAGTTTGGAGCGATACCCATTTCTCAGAATGAAAAAAATGTTTTAAAATAAAAATGGATGATATCTCGTTTTTTCATATTTTTACTTAAAACATCAAAAATTTAGTAAAATTTGTAATTTCAGAAAATTTAAAAAATTAAATTTTCTTTCAAATGAGTTACATCGCAGGAAAATTGTTTATCACCCCAAATTGCATTTAACGTGTTGCGTTAACAAGAAAATTATTCCACCAAAAGTTGTTTACTATTGATTTTTCTATAATTTTAGTCATTATAATATACAGGGTGTTCAAAAATTATGTTACCACTCTTATAATAAAATCGCGATAAATTAATGGAATAATGCTTTAATTGACAATTTTTTTCTGGAAATTTTTCTTTTTTATCGCGATCTCAGTTAAGGTATTTGAAAATTCACACCTCGAGGACAAAAGCAGATATCGAGATGAGATTTGCGGCATTTTGTCGCTGAAAGATGAAGAAATAATTCGTAGATTTAAATGTGAGGTCTACGATGCGTTCTTTTACTCTCTAGAGCACGCTGAATGCAATGCCTCGTAAGAGTGCTAACATCATTTTGAAACACCCTGTATTCACTTAGAGAATCTCTTACTCCTTCGGTTCAAAAAATCGATACGAATTGAGCCAATGGAAGGCAAAGTTTCGTGATATGAAATATCTATATTTAATTTATTCCATATTTTGAAGATTTTTTCTCGTAATTCTCGGAAACGAAAATTTTATCTCGAGTTTCTGGATTTCAGAAAAATCGCCTTCGAATTTTAAGCTAAAATTAATTTCAAAAGTCACCTTTTCATTCATTATACACTTTACACCCAAATTAGAAATAGAATAAATTTACTTTCCTCGTTGATAACTTTACTATTCGATGATTTTACCACAATATCTACGCTTTTTCAATTCCTAAATCTCTCCGGTCTTCTACCAAAAATCTAAATCATCTCCTAATCGTGTCTTTGGTCTGGGCAGCAGTATATATGACATGTTGAACTAAAAAAGTAAAAAGTAAATAAAAATCCTCACATCGTAATTGAGACTTTTGCGAGAAAAATGTTTCGTCGATAAATCTGCATCTTGAATTATCTTTTTGTCGCCAAACCTGTTTGTAACAAAGTTCATGTGGGAACCAATTCAGTATATTTTATTGGAAATGCGAAATGCAAATACGTGAAAGTGAACCATGCCCTACTCTACGAGTGATTTATAGTATCTAATTGCAAAATTTTTGTTTGCTATTTTTGTTTACTCGTTTTAAAAAAAATATTACTCAATCGGCGTTTTTTTTATAGAAATTGAGAGTTTTTAATAGGCTATGCTTGTTTTAGCTTCAATAGTAAAATAAGGTAATTCGAGGCTGTTACAAGATGGATCTAGAACTCGATAAAGTAGTCGTTAATAAGAGCTATGAAAAATTTGTACGTTATTTGGTTTATCGTATCGAAGAAGAGACCCTGGCTCGAGAGATGGAAAAAAGGTTACGATGGTTGTAAAGTTCAATATAATGGTGTAAGTACGAGGATCGAATTACGAAGGACGGAGGGACGAAGATAACGAGCGGATTGTTTGATGTTTACGCGTGAGAAAGAGTGGTTCGGCGAGTACGAAAGAATGGGCATTGGTCAGCGGTATGTCGGTGTACTGGTAAATAGTACGTTAACGCAAACGTCTTACGTTTCTCTCGGCTATAATATGAAAACCAACGTAATACTTTTACGACACGCACGTTACCTTCTCCGTAATTGTGAACTTGAACGTTAACGTTATACGATAGATTACACGTTGAAATACTGTCGATCGAGCGAACGTAACAAACCCCGCGGCCGTCTCCCACCGTAACGTTTCCCCTCGCCGGACGTCCCGTCGGCGCGATTATCGAAGCGACCACGTAACGTAGCGCGAACGCGGTCGCGGTCGCGATACCGCGACTAAACCGGTTGAGAATTGAAATTTTTCGCCACGTTTTAGGTGAAAGCTCGACGCGCGCGAAAGAAAGCGCGGCGCCGGAGCTTTTAACACGAAACCGCCAAAGCATGGGGAATTTTTCTTAAGGTCGTGCAAGGTTGACGAACGTGTAACGCGCACGCGACCGACGCGAACAGGAAAAAAACCGCGTTCGATGAAAGTGAAAGTTCGCTACAATGAAAGCGGTACACGCGCTGGTAATTGAACCGACGCATTTGCGGCCGTAAGGATGTGTTTGCGGGATGCGGGCATGCGACCCGAAGGCGAATGTGTGTTTGGGTGTTCCGAGAATGGCTCGCTGGATTTTGGTGCGTTTTGTACGGTAGTACGAATTCAGTAGAGCAACAGGATCGAATGAGTAAACAAAGTGATACCGCAATCTCCAACCGCCCTTATATTGTCCTCGTGGTGTCCTACCAAGAGAATCAAGTTCCACGATTAACGATGCGATGACGTTTTTTCTTGGACTTCTAGTATTATTCGTGCCCGTTGATGAATGTTCGAAGGTGAATTTTTGTTTCTAAACGATTTTAATGGGTAGCTAATTGTTGTCAAATGAAGAATCTGCGCTGGAAGTTGTTTGGTGTGAGGGAGGATTACCTGGAGTCAGAGTGAAGACTTGAGTTACATGAAGTGGTTCTCAGATTTGGTATATTTTGGTCGAAATTAAGGCTGAATTCGTTTTTTAGAAGGTTTTCACAGCAAACTTGCAGATGTTTCAATTTATTCGCGAATTATCGTTATATTATGATTTTATGAATATTTAGTGGGTAGATTTTCATTTTCCTGTAATTTTTCCTAAAATAATTACCTACTAAATTGAAAACTCCTCGAAGAGATGTAATTTTTTTACCATCATCATTTCTCTGTTTTATCCACTTTTTTTGTTACTGCCATTTAAATGATGAAATATTAGAAGTAGTAGAAGTACTCGAAATTGTGTCCTCTAATGTTACCACGTTCTTCTCTGCCAAAAAACTCATTCGTTACTAACGCGAATTTCGCATATTTCAGCTTGAAAAATATACTGCGAACTGTAATTCATTCTACTGCTCCTTCCGCGTCTTTTAGACCGGTCGTGAATACTTGAAAAATGTATCATTAAAATCCAAAAATCAATCGATTTAGCCAAAAATTATTATTTGAACTAGAAAGACGTGGATCAAAATTGTAGAAAAATGTAAAAATTACGATTAACCCTGAAAAAACTCTAAAAATTGTTGAAGAGCTCTTTGCAAATAATCTGTTTCAAGCCTTATTTTCAATAGGGAATCGGACTCGAAATTTTAATAATAAGGAGGAGTGGGGGAAGGGAGACACCAATTCTGTCATTTTTGATTTTCCCTGTCAAAATACGCTGTTTAGGTAAATTTTTAACGAATTGCTCAATTTTTAGATTTCTCACAATTTACACGTATTTTTTTGTATGATTTTTCAAGTGTTCACAATTGACGTGAAAAGACGCGACTGGAATTATACGAATAGAATAAGTTGCACATAGGATCATTCTGTTGGGTTTGGAGGATGCTTGTGACGATTTGAAGTTGTAATTGCAATGTTTGAGGAATATCCTGCTAATGTTTTGTGTGTATTCAACTGGTTGAAAATATTTGGTGAATAGTTGATCAATCGAAGTAGCCAGAATTGTTTTGAAGAATGAAGAGGAGAGCACTCAAATGAAAAATTATTCCTGAATTGCAAAATCAGCGTTCATTTCGGCCATTTCAAAAGGAGTTTTGATAAGATCTTCATAGCTAATTGACTATGCCACTGAAATTGCTGTATTTCATTAATTCTGAAAGGACCTCTTTATTAATCTTCATCTTTTTACAAAACATGTCGACATGTCAATACTTATAGTAAAAGCAGTGATTGTCACTTAACTTTGAAGGATAGCAGAGAAGGATACTAATGGTAGTTTGGGAACCCGTAAACGAACAACAATGCAAGGAGAAAACCAGTGGATGATAGAAAAATGCAAATGGATAATTTCCAGTTTTGTTGTGCTTCTTGTATTCCTTTTTCTTTCAGATCATAATACCTTCAAAGGTTTCCTAGGGTTCAAATCATTAGTTGTAGGTCTTTTTCTATTAATGAATATGATTTATTGATCATCCACGACCTATAAATCATATGAATTGATGATCAAATTATACGAAATGCGAAAAAACATATACATGTTCTTCAAAAAAACATTTTTCTTTCCAAAATTCACTCATTGTAGTATGTTTGTGCTGGAGCTTGTTTTATTTCATGTGCCTTTGATTTGTCCTATTACAAAGTATTTTTCAGCACACCGTCATTGTCGTATAGAGAAACTCCTCGAAGGAAATTCAACATCTTGGAAACTGAGAAGTAATTCAAAGAATTAGAAAAAATTATAGAAAACAGTAAATCCAGGAAAATGAATTTGCTGGTAGGATGACATTACCTAGTATTGTTTCAATTTCGGCCTTGTTGCTTCGTGTGAAAAGAAATCGTAAAAGTATACTCGAATGAAATATTTCAAATATCAGCGTTCCACTTGTAAAACTAAAGGATGAGATTACGCTCGAATATGGGAATTATTGAAAATAGCGGAAAGATAAAGAAATGTTCTACCCTCTGGAGGATACCAGTCTAAATGTGAACAAATTACTCATGCGAAAATTATACATGAAAAGTTGTTTGGCGGTGTGCTCGTGTAACGTGTTACCTATCTACTTTGATAATCTTTATCATTTAACACTTCAGGTATTCAAATGCACTGAAGGAACAAAAAAATGCCTAAGAAAAAGGTTAATATGTTTCGAGAAAAATAGTTTTAGCGCGACACTCCTGCGAAATGTTAACTGTAATGGGGTTTGCACCGAATTAGTAAATAGACGTGAAATTAGCCGTGAATGATGCCAGCGGCGGGCCTTTTTAAGTCTTTTTGCCGTTTTTGGAAAGTTATTCGTGATGTAGGAATATTTCGAATTCAAGTGGTACGAGTGTTTGTGGGTTTGTGGGTATGTAATGAAGTAGCTCGAAAATTTATTCGATTTGCGGATTTGAAAATCGAATCGTACGTAGGAGACTACTTTGGAATTGTGAATTATGAAATTCTGTAATTAACAGTTACTTACAAACAATCGTTAGATTATAATCGTATTAATTATACTTTTTATCTCTTTCTATGTGTGAAAAATAAAGTGACCGATTTCTTATTCGGAGTTGAGTGTTGCTAGGACTCGGGTATGGTGTAATTTACCATAAATAATTTATTGGTAGCTATCAGAAAATGAATGTGTCATTGTAGTGGTGTGTATTCACATGTAGAAGTGTTTATTTTATAATCGTCTGCAATTTTTCCATAAAAATGTATTCTCCCTCTTGATCGTAAATTCGCAATTAATTCGTCGATAAAAAGAAAGACAAATTTTGCATACATGGTGTCCTTATTACAGCGAAAAACCTCTAAAAAGCAATAATTTGTGTATCAAGCAAAGGAAATGGGCCAGGGTACATGCTTCCTGGAAAAATATAACAATATGTAATCACGCCATTTTCTTGTTGTTCATGAAAATGAAGTCTGTGAAAAAGGGTTTTAGCACCTTTCTAAACCGCATTGAAAGGTTGAAGTAATGTTTATTACTATGTTGACTTTGTTTTGATAAATAAGCAATAAAAGTTGAGCTGATGCCGCGATAAATGTGTTGACGTGTTAGTTAATTTTGACGAAATTTTGACCAAAACAGAGAAAATTTCAATTTTGTAGGTCACTCGTTCTCAGGTCATTGAGGGAGCTTGCAATCTGGGGGTTGAATCCGTCCCCTTGTCTTGTAAATTATTGAAAAATATAAAATTGTGATTTGATTACAAAAATATATTTTTGTGTGTAATATTTATTTATGAAAATATAATACACAAAATACTCCATAATAATTTGGCGATTATCTTATTAGTAAGCATTTGAATTATAAGATATTACCTAATTAACATATCTGAAACATCATCGAATCGTGGATGAAAAATATGATCTAATTGACTCTGTGTTGCAAAATATAATAATTTCCGATTGCGATTGTACACAGCATTATTCATTACTGAGTTCACCAGATTGATACGTCAAAGGTTAAAAGGTCAAATGAAAAATCTGACAAGGACAGCCAGTTTATGTCAACGTCGAAAATTGAAAATAGCTATTTTTTCAAGGGTCAAATTGAAGTTTCTAATTAATCGGATGTTTAACGTCTATCGTATAAAATTATCTGTAATTAAGGATATCTCAGTCAGTGTTGCCAATGTTAGAAATATAAAATAGCTACTTCTAGTGTGACGCCATTTTCATTTCTTTTCGAGTAATTTCTCCCCGATAAATTTCGTTTGATTTAATTTTTGATGATGATTATTTATTTGAATAATTTGCTACATTTTATGAGATACAGCTTCGCATGAGTTGAGGAATTTTAATTTCTAAAAAGTTTTCAATTTGAAACTCAAATTTTAAGTTTTTTTTGTCTATATAAGTAACATTATAATTAATTAATTCTGAAATTAAATTATTTGTGACAATTTGGGTGTTTTGAAATTTTTTTTTCGTAATTTTCATAATGGGAAATTTCAGTGTTGGCAAATTTCAAACGATAAAAGTAACTCAGTACCATTTTCTCACCTGATTTTCGTTTCATTACTTCGCTAATTGCGTTTAAAACAAATACTCGCCATTTTTTAATGATTTTATCGACGTTTAATAATTCTTCGAAAATCTCGCGTCAATTTATAAACAAAATTTGAGTAAGCCGAGCATCATTACTCGACTAATTGCTAGTTTGTCTGGGTATTGTTACTGGTAAATACATACTCGGTAGCGTATATTTCGCGAATACGAATGGTTTTACATAAATGGAAGTGCATCAGAGTTCGATGACCTTAGGTTAGCGGCGCTTTGCGTCGCGCCGCGCCGTCTTTTAGACTAGTTTGCGCTGATAAATTGTACCATACGTGTACTCTACGTGTTCTCGAGTAATTTCGCACTTCTCAGAGTCATTTGTCACCCTGTTGAGATTTAAATTTTCCCGGTTTCGAGGATTTGATTGAGGTGTGCTGGTTGATGGTTTAGGTATTGTTGGTCATCTGCGGTGGCGGACGACCGATGGGGTTGCATTTGCCGTGTACGTTTAGCGGCGAATTGTCGTTAGCATACGAGTAGATGACCTTGGATACGCATACGCATATAGTGTACACCTTGTATAGTGATTCTTTACCTAGTACTTTAGTAACATACATTCGTAAAATGTAATTCCTATACGTGCGTACGTACCCTCAACTCGAGGCTTTTGTATTCGTAGATTATTTTCGCCATTCGCTGCTCTCTCGTGTGCGCTTCGCAGCGAGATATATACCGAAGGTGATACGCGTGTAAGACGAGTTGCTGCAGGTAATTAAGCCTCGTGTCTTCGAGCAAATGAAGGCATATTGAAATTTCACAATTGGCGAAATAATGGCGAAGCCGGGGTTTATACGATGTTATCTGATCTCGATTATTGTGTATGGCGGCCCTAGCGCGGCAGCCGCTCCGTCGTCGCTGTTGGCGCTAAAGGGTAAAGGGGAAATATAATCACAGATAAGGAAGAGTTCGGTTGAAGCGACGTCGGAGCACGGCGCGGCCAGCGGGTCGACTACAGCTCGGTCAAGTCAGCCTGTCCAGCTTAAGGTAAATGACCCCCGAAAATAATTCTTCTCGATCAAGTTCAAACCCGCCTTCGTATTGTTAATACGTTTACGTACTGTAAATGCAAGCGGCTAAGCGTACGCCGCAGGTCGCTTCGAGCTCATACTGAATTTTTTCTTTCTTCCTGAAAACGAAATTTAAATACGAATATGTTGAAGGAAACGTTAAGAGAAATGTAACCGAAAGTAAAATAATGCTTCGTGGATGTGGAATTGTGATGGTAATGAATATCTGCAGATACGTGGAGAAATACCATTCGACATGAAAGGTTTTTTCCTGCTACGTGTCTTATTTGCAAAGAAAAAAAATTGACCAAATGCGTCGAAAAAATTCTAAATTACGTAATTATTTTCCTTTTTTAATTGTTAATAGTAGAACTCGTCCGGGATTATCTCCATTTTTTGCTCGTTTGAAAATTAAGTGTGTTTTGTTTACGTATCCAACGAAGCGAAAATTTGGGCGAAATTTATTCATTATTGTAATTTATGCAAGACGAATATTTTTCAAGTAAGAATAATGTACGGAAAATAATATCGGTAATATTACGTGAACGGGATGACCTTTGAGGACAGGTCATTCGATGAAACCAATCAGCGATTTAAATATACAATAAAGTATTTACCACTTTGGCGGCTTTCACGCTACCGATACGTCGGTCGCCTTTTCAAAAGGTATTTAAAAAGCATAAAAACCACGACCCAGCAACAAAAGATATTTACATTTACAAATACATTCAAACATACACGAAGAAATTGAATGGAAACGACAAACCAAAAAGAGTTTCGGAAGAGGAGGAAAAAAAAAGGTGAAAAAAATATAAAAAGGAACCAAAACCGATATAGTCAATTTGAAAATTATAAAAATGTATAATTTTATTGGTACGTTGGAGACCCGACGTTAATGGACGTTATTATACTGTTTCACCAAATATTCTCGTTTGACCTAATCTATACAGTTCGTAAAATGTGAAAAAATACGAAACAAAAAATAATTTCAGGTTTTTATTTCCAGTTTGAGGAATATCGTGAAAACCGGATACATGTTGAAATTTTCGGGTTTATGTGAAGACGCTTACGTTGTAAAGTTTTGAGGTACTTTTTTTCCTTTTTCTTTTATTATTGGTCTTTTATTTCGACGCGTTTTGTGTGATCGGTTTCAGATTTTTAAATTATCGATGGCTTTTGTTCGGAGATCTCATCGAAAGGGAGATTTTTTGTGTGGTTCGATGATTTTGAATATTAATCAAGGGTGGTAAATTATCGTAAGGGATTTGTTTCGAAGAGGGTGGTCAGCTGAGGTGATGAACGAGTATTTAGTCGTTTGTGGCTCCTTTCGATGTTGATTTACAGATTCGTGATTAAAGATATTTTGTGGTAGGGGGAAGGAGGTGCTAGGGTGAGTCAGAAATTGATAGTAAAATTAAGGAATGCTTTAAAGCTTGAATAGAACTCAAAATCTCTATTAATATGGTTTTTGGACATGAAAAAAATATTATTTTATTTTTTTGGGGGAAAATTTACCAATACTCTCGTTAAATTTCGATTTATTGAAAAAAGTCTCAAACGAAACTTGTTCATTTAGATGCTCTCTAACGATTTAGTTATTACAATATTTCTATTTTGAACCATTTTTGGTTGTTAAATTTGAAAAATTGTATTTAAATTTTTTTTAATTTCATTTTTCATGAGCTTTAAATCGACAATGTTGAGTGTGTTTTGAAAATCTTCCAAGTAACTATTCAGGATTGTGTTTCCTATCCAACAGACTTCAATTTATTTCAATTTTTCGTACTGTGTGTCCCCCACTCTCCTCATTTCGTGAGTAATTCTTCTTGTAATAGAAACGAAAACAAAATTTAATTTTTTTACGAGCAAAATGAAGCTTAGAAATTAAAGAAAAAGTTAATTTTTTGGGTGATTTCATTGAAGAATCTGATTTTTAATTGGCGTTGTTTCGAAAAAAACAGTAATTTTAACAATAAAATTTGCAGTTTCTGTAGTTTTTTCAATGAAATTTTTTTTGATTAATAATGCGATTTCGAGAAATCAAAAGAACGACTTGGAAAAATTGTCCGAGCAAAGCAAAAATGTTTTTATTTTATTGCACCACAAAAAATAGAAAATAAAATATTCATGTTACATATTATGAGGACGTTGGGGGGGGGGTCTGGTTTTGAGGTAGGAAATTCAGGTGATCATTTTTGAAGGAATTTCTTAGATTTCGTTTTTAATGATTTTACAACTAATTTCATATGTAAAGAAAAATGTTCGTTTTTGTAATAAAACAAATTAATAACATTTTCGCTTTGCTTGGGCAACTTTTTCGAAATTTTAATATTGTATTCACCTATATTCAGTATACACCGTAATTGGGTTAATAAAAGGAATCGGTACCTCCCTCGCCCGCCTTAAACGTCCCAGAATCGGCGTAGAAATAAAGAAGGTAAACAAATGACTACGGTTGAACTTGAATTTTTTGAAAAAGGTTAAAAAGTTTATTTATTCTGTAATTTAGTAGCTAAACTCGACTTTAATTTAGTTCACGAATTGGGCCCAAAAGAAGGTTGGTTGCTCCCTTCACCCCTTTGTCTGTTTGACTTCGCCTTGGAACGAATAAATAGCAAAATTGTTGCCAAAGTTTTTACCAAACAAATAACTTCTTTGCAACGATCGAATTTATTCCAACGTATCACGAAATGATTCCAATGATTACTTCGAATCGAACAAAACCGGCGCGCCTTCGACTTAATTTTATAACGATATGTGAAAAAAATTGTAATTTTATGCGTTGTATAGTTTTTTTCTAGCCACGTGGATTTAATTAAATATACGATTTTTTTCACAACCTTCGAAATACATTGAAAAAATCGTCGATGCGATGACATCAGAGGAGAGTTTGCTATTGATGGAAATTCGCTAAAAAAAAAGGCGAATTCGAGAAAAATAACGATTACGCGAATTCGTGATTTAGTTTTTAGGTAATGTTTACAAAGTGTATGTTATTACGAAATATCGTGACATTTAGGTGGGCGTTCGATGTTCTAGAAATTTCAATTCAAAACATTTCACTTTTATTATAGGAACATTCGGCTTTCTTCTGCTTCGAATAAAAGTGTGAGTTGTAAGTTTATTGAAAAGAAAGTGTCAGTAGTGTGGTACTGTGTGAGTATGATGTATGAGTGAACCGTTATGTCATAACCGGAATGGACGAGTTACAAAGGAAGGAAATACAAACGAAAAAAAAAAAATTAAAAAAATCATTTTCGATTATACGTACGATGGTGTCGAGGCGGGAGATGTACCCACGAGAAAAATACAAGACGATGCTCGTACGTAATAAATACCAATAGCCCAATGGCAACTGATACAAGAGGCAGCTACCATAATAATTGATACATATACTGGTATTGTTACGAATAAAGTACCTTTAACTAGCTCTATAGGTAGAGAGGTATCTCGGTATAGACCTGTAGGATATTGGTGTCCACGTCTCAAAGTGTTAAGCAGCCCGCACCAAATACTCAACAATGAATACACTGCGCGATCGTACAGTACGGCGACGATGAAGAAGAAGACGTTTTTAAATAAGGAAAACAGATGTAATAAAAAGAACTAGATATGACGTCAGCTGCTGTTGAAGAGTGTGGAACTGGGGCGGCTCAGGTTATTGACCATGAGGTGGTCACTGGAGTGCCGACCACCAAGATACTCTATTACACGGGTTACGGCATACTCCATTATTCGAAGAGCGCTTCGGAACGTAACCTCGCGAGTATTTTAGATGCTCGTGTGTCTGACTTTATGAGACAGAAATTCTTCTCCACTGCCGCATTCGTCTTCGATATCTTGTTTCTTTTTCGTTTCAATTTTACGCTTTGGTAACGCGTCGAGGAAGTTGCGTAGATACCGATGGTAATGATCGATGCATTCGATGTAATCGTGATCGCGACCGAGGTAATTCCGTTATTTTGGCGTGGTTCACGAGCATCTCCGAAACCGTCTCGATGCTATAAAAATGACGTAAAACCCACGCAACAAGTTGGCACTTAAAAGTTGTTAACGCTCGGTGATTTTTTACAATTCTCGGAAATATCGAGTCGCGCTTTTTATACATTTATCGGTTAGTAGGTGATTTGGTTTGTACTTGGAGTTGCGTAAATACGCAACTCCAAGTTATTATGCTGTCGAAGGTGTCATCGTGTATGAATCATCGCGATATTACGTCGTGTTTATCTCACGATTCACGAATACCCGAAATTTCTTACCGTTACTATTTTTGACCTCTTGAGGATGATGACGAATCGGCTCTTTTCGTCGCGCGATCACCTTAAGGGGTAATTTTATACTAGGAAAGAATCAATATCCTCGGAAGTGAAATCCGGTTCTGAGATTTTTCTGAAGAAATAAGTAATTTCACGTTGACGCGCGAACCGTTAATCCCTTCGTGACACAGAATTCACTACACCCTTGAGGCAGATGCCATAATTTCGTGTAAAATACCAATTTCTGTTCTCCTTAGGTCAGACATCTTGAAATCTCAATTGTATATGGGATGATTTTCATGCTTATCTTCCATTATCGTTTGAGGCTTTGAATCGATTTACAAAATACCTGATTTGGATTAAAAGACAATAAAAATTCGATTAGATTTCCACAAAATCATCCGAACAATGATTTTTTAAGTAAAAAATTTCAACATCAGAAGGGTGAAAGCTGGACATGGGTTGCAAATACAACCCCCCAGAAGCATTTTTTTACGTTCTATGGCGAAAATCAATTGTTAGTTTGTTTCAAAGAACAGAAAAAGATTTAAAAAGGACACAAACTGAGAAAATCGAGTTTTTAAACGTTGTTTCTTCATGTCTTCATTGGATGTTCGATGCTTTTGTGCATTCTTTTCAATCTTTCTTTCGAAGATTCAGATTTTCGTCTCCAGATGCAAAGGGTTTAGAATCTGCTTTGTTATGATGATTATGCCGAAGGATCTTCAGCAGATTTTTAACAACTGAAATTAATCCAGCGTGGTTTCTCTTACGATTTTCATAAAATTGATATCAATTTTTTTGGTGATTTTTTAATTACCGAGGTTTCGATGTGCTTTTGTGACAGAAATTCCTGGATGAATTCATGATATCTGAAAGTCGAATAAAAACAACCCTTTGGATTCTAATCATCGTTACAAAATAAGTTAACGTCAAAAATGAAGATTTCATTTCTTCAAATCGATATTTTTCTCATTGTGATTTCTTTTTTACAATTTTTCGACTTGGAAACAATATTTGTTAAAAATTGCGTAAATTTCGTCACAGAAATCGAATTAATTAGGGCTGTCGATTTGAAAAAAAAATCGAATGGATTCGGGAAAATTCGATTGATTTGCGATTTCATCGATCAAATCGATTCAATTCTTTTTCAAGTCGATCAATCTGCTCGATCGTTCGACTCGATTCGACTGATTCAACTCAAACCAATTTTAGGGCTCTCGATTCGAATCGAATAATCGATCAATGTTTATGAAAAGTCGACTTCAGCAGAGAGAACGATTTATCGATCAAGTCAACTGAAATCGATTCGATATCAAATCGAATCAACTTAAAATTAACCCGAATTGATTTCAATCTATGTACTTATGTAACCCAAATCAACAAAATTTGAACTTGAAAATTATTCAATTTCAAACTTTTTAAATTTCAAGTTTTACCGCATTTTCATCACTTTTTAACCAAATATACCGGAATTTTAATTTTGTAGTTGGTTTATTTATCGATTTGGGTAAATCATGAATCGATTTAAATCGACTTGAAATCAGTTGGAATCGAATCGTTCGATTAATCGATTCTCTGCTTAAGTCGATTTTTCATAAAAATAAATTGATTAATCGATTCGAATCGTTAGCTCTGAAATTTACATGAATTCATAAAAAATGGTCGCAGATTTTCAAAAATTATCATAAACTTTTGTAAAAAGTTGAAAATATTCGACGAATTTCTTGATTATTTTCGAGTCATTATGTAAATGGAATTTAAGGCAATTTTTTAGTATCAATTTATTTAGTAAATTCGCCAGTTTGAAAATTTAGCGCAATATTATTTGATAATTTAGTTGGTTTAATTCACTTTTGAAACGATTCTCAATTATTCAACGATTTTAGAGCTTTTTGACAACTTTTCATTACATTTTATGTTGCTTCATTAAATATTTCACGGATTTAAACAACATTGGAATAATTTTTAACAATCAAAACAAAATTTACGATGACTTTTTGTACAATTTCAAGTAAATATTTTTCAAATTCCGTAAAACTTAATTATTTAAGGAACGTTGAATAATTGTAACACTTCTGACAACTTTTACGACATTTTATATTATTTGGCGGACGGCGGATATATTTCCTCGATTTTATTGTCTTCGAAGTTTGAATAATTGAAAAAATTTCCGATCCTCTTTGTCCTTGATGTCGCTGTTAGAACCAGATTTGGTTATTCCACCATCAATTTCTGACAATTAAGGAAGGTCGCGAGCGAATTCTCACCAGGTGAAGTTGCGGAGTTTTGAAATTTCGGCGATTTGTCGAAGAAAAAGATACAGTGAACTATTTCCGAGGCGATAATGTATGCAGAAGTGGATTCGTGGTTTCTTGCGAAGATCGATATCTGCGGTTATTGCATCGTGTGCAACATTCCAACCGCATATAATCGATGCAGTTGGCGAAAATTTTACATCTTTGGGAATGGATAATTTGAATAGTAAATTAGCGAAATTGAGAATCACTGGTCGAATTTTCTCGGTCATTGACTGCTCGAATAGATCAGAGATTGGTACGTAGATGTAATAACAGCCCTAAGAACACGATGGTCGTGTACGTTACGTTACGATCCACCCGAAATAATACGACTACCGTGTGATAGGCTTACGAAGCCTGCTTGAATTAGGCGCGTATTGAACGAGTTTAAGGAATCTCATTGAGACAGGGCCTGTGTTCGCGGTCGCGGTCGCCGCGCTTGGTATGCGTATATGTACGCGTACACGCTTATGATTATACTTATGCATATGCGTATGCGTATGTGTACCTTTGTATTCTGACGTGAGGTCACCAAACCAGTTTTAAAGTATGTGTGTATAAGAAATGAAAAGAGCACTTTGTTATGGGTCATACGTACACGTAGTAAAACGACGCGATGATTCGATGATTTATTGATTTAAGCGACGAAATTACACCGAGATTGCTACTTCATCGGGAATGCGTGGTTTTATCTCGTACTAGTCGTGTAGTCGAGTTTGCTGATTTTAACTGAGAAATTTTTGCCTTTTTTGCGCCAGTTCTCCGAATAAACGTAGGCGACCCTTTTCCGAGTATTGTCATTTTACGTAAAGGGGCCTGATCTAGATATGGTGTACAATATAAGGATATTTCCATCGTTTTTTTTCTTTCATTTTTTGTATACGGTAAATAACTAACTGGCACTGTGGCGCTGTGGGGGAGAGTCGTATACTATTTCGATATCTTGGCCATTGGTTTTATTTTACTATTGAAAATGACTGTTTTTCGACACGTTGGTATTGTACATATGATGAATAGAACAGAAAATGGGTTTGGTAACACTAAATTAATGATTATTCCTACTATGTACAAGAGCTTAAGAGGTTATCAGTTGAGAATGGATATTTATTGAATTTTTTCTCCTTCGCCAAATTTACACGTTTTCGATGTTTTGAGAAGAAAAGAACAAAGAAAAACAAAATAAGTTGAAATAAACGAATTCGTTCCAGTTCAGCGGGAAAAACGTTTTGTTTTTTAGTCACTTTCTAAATGAGACATTTTTGTTACCCTGGGCGTTATTTTTCGATTTAATTTCATGAGTTATGGTTTTAAGAAAAGATGATTCGATTTTAGAGTCGTTGAGAAGGGGGCCGGGGGTTGCCTTAGAGCCGGTTTTCTTGAAGAGTCCGGATATAGGCAATTTTCCCTTATTTTGTTCCGAAAGAGGCCGAGTGCGGGTAATTTTCGCCTATCTTGTTCAGTTAATTGGTATCACGTTCGTATTAAAGGGGGTGGGGGGTATTTTTGCTCACGTTAGCTCTTCAAAAAGTTATAGTCATGTTATACGTTTTACTTTGTGAAATTAAATTCATTTATTTGACATTTTTTTAATGTTTTTCAAAAATTTCTCGACGGTAACTTATTTTAAAATTTAATTACCTTTTTGCAACATATTTTACCTCGAAATATTCTACAATTTCCCTGATTTTTCTTCAAAGGTCCAAGAAGTTGAATTGTTCATTTTTTCTAATTTTTTTCAAGTCGAAAAAATGTATAAAAAAATTGTTTCGAAATTGTTGATTATCACAGCAGTTGTGAAATTAAAATTTTAGGAGGGGGATTCATTTGATTTTACTGCAAACATCGAATTGCTGTAATTTCGGTTATTTTTTCGCCCGAGAAAAGAAGTTGCGTATTTTTTTGACCAATTTTTTGCAATATTTCGGATTTAATAAATGTTTTCAAGCTCGTAAGTTGAAAATTCCTCGAAAAATCGCGTTTCATTTTTGCAAAATTTTATCGTTATTATAAATACCTGATTTAAAAATGATTTTTGCTTTTCTAAATTATTTATAATTTTATTTTATTTTTAATTGAAAAAGAAATATGTTCAACGAAGGTTTTAACGTTCCGTTTAATTCTAAAGTCAGATTTGGGAACTTACTAAACATGAGTCATCTTTACTTTCTCTACCTCGCTGATCTAATGACGAAGACGACCTGTTGTTTAACGATAACATTCGCCGATATTTATCTATTACACAATTCCCCCTCCCTCCTTCGGCCTCTTTCAAGCTCCATAGCCTGAAAGATGGCCGATTGTTGAATTTTGCGATGAATATCGCACTAAATATCATGTAATCTTTGGTTCCTTCGTTCTTCCTCGAAATGCCATAGTTGTTTATTTGAGATTAAAAGGAGTTAATGTCATTTGGTTGTCTCGGAAAATCAATTTAAGCTCGAAAAAAACTCTATGAATAATTTAATGCTTTACAAAAGAGCTCATTTCACTTTGGATGAGTGAAAACGAAGATAAAAAATTCGAAAGAAAAATACACGTCTTTGAAAAATACGAATTCTTTTGAAAAATTCCGAAACTCGTATAAAAAATTATAAAATATAAAAATACTTCCGAATATCGAAATTTATATAAATACTCGCCTCGTATCGGAATGACCTTTAAGGTCAAGCGAACGTTTTTTTATAACGCTTACGCGATCCATTCGGGCGATGTTGTAGTGATAAAAATTGCGAAGGTAGATGAAGCGGAGTATTTTTCGTTTGGCGAAGCGGCTCGCAGCGGCGGCGGCGACGGCTGGAAGAAAGTACATTTTCTTGGCTTATTTGTTGTTGGTAAGCGGTCGTGGTCGCCTTCGGCTATGGCATCTTACGTGTGTATAATTCACGGTAAGATACGGGGCGCGAAAATTTCCAGACCGGGCAGGCCGGGAAGGTTGGATCAAGGTACGAATAACGAGTATACCTGTGGCGGATAGATGAAGATGAGGCTCGGTCGCGCGCACTGTCCGCCTCTCGTAGTGTAGGCGATATGACCTAAAAAACCGCGATTCTTCCTGGTTCAATAACACGATGGAGTATTTTCCAACTTGGGCCAAACGTTGTACGTGTACTTGGTATTATTATGCGTATACGAGTACACGAATCTCTTGTGCAGACTCTGCCACATTACATAGCTCTTTTGTGAGCAGCGGCCGAGGCGAAGGCTGTTGAGCGTTTTCGCAACGTCGCGCGTCTTTGCCTGCGAGAATACCGAATCGCGCTAATGAATTCGCGAATATGTGCATTGTTCGCACGTGTGGAAAAATTACGCCGGTCGCCGACTCGATGGTTACTGGAGGATGGAAGAGTTTTGATTGAATGGCGAAACGTGTGAGAAATGGACGTCGAGTGTGAGGGGTTGAGTACGGTGAATTCTTGGAAGAGCTGTGGAACAGAAAAGACGTATTGAGCGTTGAATTGTTCGAAATTTTAGGCAGGTGGTTTCTGCAGAATTAGGTATTTCTTAGGAGATTATTTGTGCTTAGAGTTGGCGGAAAAAATATAACCGTGAAGATGAGAGTATTTTGTCGTTTTTTTATTGATTTTTTTGTATTTTTGAAAAGAGGCGATGTGTGGAAATTGAAGGTAGCGAAGGAGATGAGTTAAATGAATTTATTCTTTTTATACACGTGAGGATTTTCCACTCTAATGAGGATCCTCTTCAGGCGGCTGGTTCGAATTTGAACAAGAGTTGAATTTTTGAAAGGAGCATGTCAAAAAACCCTTGAAATCAAAATTTCAGCTGTCCAGGTTCACTTATAGATTTTTGGCGAATTTTTGAAAATTAAAAATTACAAGATTTTTATTAAAAGTAAGGTGTATTAAAATGAATTGAGTTGTATGGAAGACGGCAGAATGTATTTTCCTGTTAATTCGAACCTGCCGAATCTGAATTTCGCATTGTCAAGGCATTGTGGAGCCTTCAGCTTGATATTTTTTTTTCTCTAGAATTTTCAAAATGCTCCAGAAACCAAAAATTTGGTTCCCGTTTATTTCCGATCTTTTCTACCAAATTACCCTCGTTTCCAGAAAATTCCAGCTGATCGCCTCTAGAGTAATTTCCCGGATTAGTTTCTTTAACGCTGGCCAAGAAAATTACTCTCGAGATGACCGGCTGGAATTTTCTGTAAATGTGGGTAATTTGATTTAATAGGTTGAGAATGGAAGGGAATCAAGTTTTTAGCTGCCCAATCTCGTATAGAAGGGTTCTGGAGCGTTTTGAGAATTCTGGAGAAAATGAAAATCGCGATGGAGACACCAGAACGACTCGTCAATGCGGAATTCGGATTTGACAGCTTCGAATTAAGGGGAAATTTTATTTTGCAGAATTTTTCCAATCGAACTCGATTTTTTTTGGTATCTTGCCTTATTTTTTATGTAAATTTCGTAGCTTTCAATTTTCAAAAATTTGCCCAAAATCAAAAAGTGAACTTGAACAGCTGAAATTTTGATTTTAAGGGTTTTTTGACACGCTTTTTCCTAAAATTCAATTCTCGTTCAAATTCGAGCCGATCATCTGATGAGGCTCCTTTGTTAGATTTGTTTAGTTGATGAAGCAGCTCCAGAAAGTGATACTTGCCAACAGAAAATCATCGAAGGGATTACCATCCGACCCTCCATACACACCCTCTCTTCACCCTCTTGAAATTTACACGTTTTCGGTGTCCTTCAGCACTTTGACCGTATCCTCCTTGGTTATACTATTGCATAAAATGCTTAATTTGATAAAGCTATCATCGAAATAATTACGTCTGAGGTTCGTAGAAAGAAATTGGAAATGGTGCAGAGAATTACATTGGAGTTGAGTACCAATGATGGTCAAATGCAGAACAGCATCTCGCATCCGTGATATGGTCATAGCGTCGAGATCGCCTTCTACAGAAATTGTAATATTGCAAAGGCTCTTGTCACAATTTACAATAGTTTCAGTCAATACTGAAGAAGATGTATACAATTTACCGGAATGTGCCAAAGACAGGCCAATTACAATGCCCAGTGCATATGTGGGGAGAAAGCTCGTAAGCATGGAACTATACGAGACAAGCATGAGTGGAATGGGAGTAGATGGCGACGGCCTTAGATCTTATTATCGTCGATTTGGAGACACCAAACTTCGTAGACCTTGACCAGAGAACAATTCCAGACTTGAACAAACTTTCAGTGTGCCACGATTACAAAAGATATTTTCCCAAAATCAGTTGATGTTGCTAGTGCAGTTGGAAATTGTCCAAAATCATTTTTTCGACTTACGCTGTATACTCCTAATCGCTGGAATTGATAACATCGCGTCAAAAAAGCCCCCCCCCCCTTCCCGAACAACGTTGTACCTCCGAAGACCGAACATGCGTTCGCAACAGAAACGCAAACAGCTTATAAAATACTCAAATAAATCAAACGAAATAAACGTAAATAAAGAATACGCGACCGGGAGGACAAGCGGTCAGCGGTCATCAGCGTCGATGTACGAGTATTATGTATTTATTTGTACTGGTAGAATGGTAAACATGTCGAACAGTTACACCATTACTTCCGCGTAACGGTTACGAAACTGCATAATCGGTTGCAATTGTTATGCGAAGATGCGATACAGCCGATGCATGTACTCGCGTAGAGAGCAAAGTAGCATCGCGGCGTGCACAACCGCGACGTCGAAGATGACGGAGCATCGAGAAAAGAAAGTTCGCCGCGACGACTTAGCGGTTATGGCAGCGCTACGGTTACGGTTACCGATATACGGACACCCGGTATAATTAGAAATTAACCGCTTTGTAACGCTGAACGGGGGAATTTCAAATTACATACGCAATTTACTCGGTTGACGATACGGCGCCGTTCACGTTAACGGGTTTTCTCTCCATTTTCTTCGGCGAGATAAACGCGATAATGGCGGCGTTCGCGACCATCGATATCTTTCGTTGGCGCGTATAACCGGTGAAAAATTTCGAAATATGTGAAATTGATCGGTTAGAAATGCCGGTGGGACGAATTCGATGAAAAATTTCGTACGTATGAGATGAGAAGAAAGCAGCGAAAGCGATGTAAGAAAATCAAAACAGAAAGTATTCGTCGATAAATCATTATCTCGTTCGTTAATATCGCGAAAAAATCACGCGAATGATCTGAAATTAGCGATTAGAGATGAATGAGTTACGTTGCGTGTGTCCTTTCGTTGATTTTGTTAAATTACTCGAATACGCGTAGCGTTATCATCGCGTCCATGAGTCATTTGCCGAGATTTTTCGAAGGAATCGAGCCCTCGGTAGTTTCCCACAAAACTGCCACCAGTGGGAATGTGCCTGAAAAGACACGTCGGATTATCCGAGAGTATTCTCGAGTTTCGCAGAAGTGCCGCTTGTTTAACGTTGACACGACACGAGTTGATTTCGCCCCATTGCACCCGTATCGTTTATATCAATCAGAATGTCAATCAGAGTTAGCGGTGAGTCGGAGTTTTCAGAAATTTTCCATCCTCTATTGTTTCCCGCAAATAAATGGAGATACGGTGCTGGCCATCGATGCGGTTTTCTGTATTTTCATCCGTCGCCCGCTGTTCAAATGCCAACTTGAAATACGTGGCGCGTATAGGTGAGCGAGCCGCTACTACAAAGTGGAAAAATCAATAACCGCGCGTACCCCCGGGACCGATATTGAAAGTTTGTAATGATTTTTCGAGGTATATCGATTATTCGCTCGTAGTAAACGTGAAGTTTTTACCTGTGGATTATCTGTGGATTAACGCCATGTATTGCCGACAAGGCCAGAGGCGTATCTCGGAGAAAGGATTAAATGGAAGAGAAGAGTTGGATTTTATTTAAAGTATATTGTCGAACTTTTCAGGATTTTTTTTGCAAATAATAACATTTAGTACGGTCACCAAAGCGGTCTATCGTTCAAAAAACGCAAAAGAGTTCAACTGGAAAGATATAAAATTTTTACGATATTCCATCGAAAGGGGACCATTTCCCGACCCCGAAACCACCGTCACATTTTTGAGATCGAATTGCAAAACCGATTCAGTGGTTCCCAAAGTTGCAATAATTGAACACCTATTCTGTCATATGTTTTGGTTAATAAGTCTTGACAGGGAGGGGGGGTAGAGGGGCGGCCTTGGTCTCAAATTACTCGTATAAGATCACTTTAGAGATATTGACCCGCGATTACCCTCATTCAGTAGTTGTCAGCATTTTAATGGTTCCCAAGGTTGAAATTTTTGGTTTTAATTTTTTCTACTCGCGCAATCAAACAAAAATTACGAACAAACGAATTGTCCAATTAAAAAATAGTTCAGACGTAAAAGTTTTGTCTTTTAACGAGGATTTCAAAAATGTGCCAGTTTTTTCCCTATCGTTGATAGGGACCGAGATAAGGGGGATGAAACTTGGGAAACCATGATACTGTGTTGAAATGAATTGAAAAGTGAATTATTTCTGAGCTAAATTATGACGCTGAATTTTGCTCAAAATGAATTACCCAACTCAACATTACTGAAATCCTCAACTTCCTTTGAGTTATACCACTCCCCTCACCCTTCAATCGAGGTACTACTCCTTCATGCTATAGCAATACGTTATACAATTGTTTAAGCAGTGATAAATTAATTTTAAAGTTTTCTGCGTGTTGAAATAGTAACGTTACTTTGAAATCCCCATATCGAGGTACCAACCCCCTCATACTAAGGAAGTGTGAATTGGCTTAGGTGATAGTAAATTTGATGTAGATCAAAAGTGAAGAGAACCAATTTCATTCTATATTCGATACTTTAGGAGATATATGCGAAAAACTCGGGTTTTCCTTAAAATCCCCCAAATTGCTGATACTCTGGCTCCACCCCCTTGAATGTACAACATTTTTCTACAGCTCATTTGATAAGTAATTTTATATACAAGATAATATAGAACTATTTTCTCCGTAAGATTGGTATTTCAAAAAATATAGGAGAAAAACGGATTTCTGTGGGTGGTAAAACCCCGGTTTTTGGGGGTGGTACACCTCCCCTGTCATATGAGCGCGAGTTGAAAAAATTAAAACCGAAAATTTCAACTTTGGGAACCATTAAAATGCTGACAACCACTGAATGAGGGTAATCGCGGGTCAATATCTCTAAAGTGATCTTATACGAGTAATTTGAGACCAAGACCGCCCCTCTATCCCCTCCCTGTCAATACTTATTAACCAAAACATATGACAGAATAGGTTTCAATTTTTGCAACTTTGGGAACCCCTGAATCGGTTTTGCAATTCGATCTCAGAAATGTGAGGGTTGTTTCGGGGTCGGGAAATGGTCCCCTTTCGATGGAATATCGCAAAAATTTTATATCTTTCCAATTGATTACTTCTGGAAATTTCCCGCCTGGTGACCGTACTAATTAATTTTTGTATGTTCGTAATTTCAACTCGAGCCACGCATGACTCATTTTTAAAAAAAATGTGATATCGAATAATTAATTGTGAATATATCTAAAGATACTTTTTTAAACAATTTTACCTAGTAATTACCATATTCGTAGGCTGTGACAAAAGTGCAGTTGAAAAGGAAAGATTAATGAAAACTCGTTGTAAACGTTTGCTTCTTTTTACAGTGGTGAGCAGGTTAGAATAGGTGGTTTGCTTTCAAACTCGGATTCTAATAATATTTAGGAACCACTGAAGCAATGAAATGTAAAAATTTCATCTCCTTCCCTCTCCCCTTCGTTAAAAAAATGTTTTATTGCAAAAGTCGTATAAAAATTTTCTTCTCGAATTGTGTGGTTTATAAATTCAATTGGCTTGTTTTTGCTTGGTAGAACGTTTTGAAAGCCTCGCGTAAAAATATCATCACCCCTCCACCTAATTTTTCGTATATTCTCTAAAAAGTCGTTTCTAACTTTTTTACTCAGAGAAAATGACGGAATGTTGGAATTTTTTTCGATATATTTTCGATTCTCCTTTTACCTCGCTTGAGTTTAGGTCAAAATTTAGGAAAATAATTGAAAAAATGATGTATAAATGAGCAATGACCAACGCTTGGATAAATCAGTTAATTGTAGAAAATTTCATATCTGAATTTTCGTTAAATATGAAATATTATGGGATTTATTTTGCTTCATACGAGGGCACGGTTTATTTCTGAAATTCTCGAAAACCATTTAATTATACAAAAACGAATAATTTAATGAAAAACCAAAAAAACGTGATGCGAAAATTTTGTAAATTCGAGAAATTATAGACGTCCTTTCGAAAATTAATAAAAAAGAATTACAGAATATAAAAACATCGATGCTTTTATTCAAAAAAATGCATTACGTCGCGGTTAATCGCCTCTTATATGGTGCAACCCTTTTTGAAGTGTCTTCATTAACTTGTGAGGGGAAAGAGGGGCTGATTACAATCACACAATTATGAATCTTCCCTCGAAGATCGTACACAATTGACATTATGGTACCGATTGGTTACTGTTTCGTGAGTGTGAAGAGGGGGGGTGCGTGTGATGAGGGGCAGCATTTTATTAAAAAATTGAGTTTTTGTAAAATTTACATTTTTTGTTATAAATTATTGAAATTTTAATATGAAAAATAGTAAGAAATAAGTTTAAATGCGTTTAAACCGTTTTTCAGTTTTATTTTTGAGGACCCCTTTTTTTAAAATGTCCAAAAATTCCTGCTCTTTCGAACTGCGTACTTCATTCCCAGACGATTTCACGGAAACTTTCAAAAACCTGAAATTCTTGAAAAAGTCAAAACCAATCAAAAGAATGTAAAAATACCCCCTATTGTCACCGAGGTTAAAAAAAATCACGTGGCTTTGACGAAATGACCATGCCTTTCAATTTTATCTAAACAATTATTTTTTTCCCATCAGTGGTATTTTGACAATGACACCTTTAGTCCTAAAACTGAGGGATATCTTGATGAAAATGAAAACATCCTGGTTCACGATGAAGATTCTACGTACAAAATCGCCACATTCCGCTATCGATTCGGACACGGATGATACAAACGAATAATTAAATCGGCCGTTTACATCGAACGAGAATGAACAAGAACCAGAAGCAGCATCACTAATTCGACATGTGTAATGTGCGACACAAATTTCACTATCGCAGACCTTGAACGTGAAATCACCAAAGTGGTAGATTGAGATTCGTGAAAGTTTTGTTTATTATGTAGGACTGCGTGTATATGTATCGTGCAAGTAGTCAGGCCTATAATATGTGTAGCTCGATAGGCCTGTGCCTTTTACCTCCCACACGTGTACGTAACACGTGAATTACATGGAAGCGGTTATCATTGATTTTGGTTGCGAAAAAAAAATTGAATGAACCGTCGACAACGTGGTTTTTGTTTATGTTTACGTTCACGTTATGTCCTAGAAATTGCTGCAGCGATAGTCGAACTCCAAGTTTCACTGACAACATTTAAGCTATACGACGCGACGTTAACGTACGCGATGTTTACTCGTATTCGACGCTCGAACGTTCAAGTGAAAGGTTACGAAAAATCTTGGACGTTGTAAACATTAAATTCACTTTTACCTTCGATATATTCTAATTATATACGATATAATGAAAGTAAATGAAAGTTTTTTTTTCTATGTACGAGTATTACTATACGAGTACGGGTATTCTCGTTGTCATTTTCGCTCATCTTTTGCTTCTGATTCTGTATATTTACCATGCGCCGTTACTAGTTCATTAGTCGAGATAATAATCTTAGATCGGTATCTGTTATTACGAGTTTTTTTTTTACAAATCTACGGGTTTGTTTTTTTCCCCACGTTGAACTGGTTCAATTTTTTTATCACAGCGGAGACGCATGGGATCGTGTAACTCGACGGTAATTTTTGAAGGAAATATAAGGGCGAACGCCTCCAGCGAGTGTATTTTTATAGTGAAAGTTTTTCATGTCGGGGATTTTCGCTACGAGTGTGCTAAAGGTGAAATAAATACCGATGACAAAGCGAATACTGGAAAAGTACCAGATCGAATTTTATTTTAAGGTCAAAGTTTACACGCCTGTAGTAGTGGAAAAATACCTTCGTAAAACTTCGATTGTGTTTTCGAAAGGGAGCAGCTTAGTGAAAACGAGTTTGTAATTTTCGCTCGATGAAGTCTTCGTGGAAGATGTTTGTAATAAGGACGAAGTCTGGAAGTTGTGGTCATCGGCAAATTCTCTCTGAAAAATTGAGACAGTTTTGTGTATAGAATAAACAATTTCCAGCAGGTGCTGTGGTTCAAGTTCACAAAAGCTCAAAGGTTGAACCGTTGAAGAATTGGATATTGTGTAAAAAATGTGAAATCGACCACAAGAAATATTCGATTGCCAGGACATATTTATAATTTCGAGGTATGGCCATCGGATCCAAAGATCAAAGGAAACTGTACTTCCTGTGATGCTGCATCTTGACCTTCTCAAGATAAATTTGCATTTCCCAGAAAAAGTGCAAAAGCTCGCAGAATATTTCCAAAAAGCTTCAGTGAAAAGACAATCTCAAAATGAATCATCCGATGGCGTTCTAAACAAAAAATTACGAGGAAAAAATTTCGTGCGAAATATAAGCTTTCAAAAGCTCTAAAAATGCTCAAAAGTTCAGTTTTTGCTACAAAAGCTCCTAACGCATTTATATTGCATGAAGGAGGCTTGAAAAATTGACTAAAAAGTTCATCTATAACTCAAAATTTCAGCTATCAAGAATACTTCGATAAAAAATCGGATTCAGAATCACGTATTCAAGTCAAGAACATTCAAATTTCAGCTGAAAAAGCTCAATTTTTAACATTGATGCTGAAGAAAAATCTGAAAGCGTTTGAGAGCTTTACAAGTTGTGCTTTGTGATGAAGTCGTCTAAAAAAACAAAACTCTGTGATATGTACTTTTGAAAAACTTTACTTTGAAGTTTTTCTTTTTAAAAGGTCGAAAGTTAAGCTCACTGGAACAAATAAAGTTGAGCTTTATGGAAAACGCATTCAGTAACTTGAAAATCTATAATATTTCATCTATAATTGTTAAAAGTTCACATTTATGAATTTTTTTCAAAAATAATTTTCAATATTTGAAAGTTGTGCTTTTTTTAGAAAAGCTTAGTTGAACTGTTTCATAACAGTTGTTCTAAAAAAAGAGATTTTAACGCTGATAAACTTTCGACATCAATTTGATGGTAAAATGACAGCGAAAGTTCACCTCCTGAAAAAGCTCGTGATATATCTAAATAAAGTTGGGCTTTTTTGGATAAAATTTGTGTGCCAAAAAATCCTCACATTTAGACAAATACATAAATAAATCGGATTCATTTTGATGCAAATTTCGTGAAAGCTTATAATTGAGCTTTTATAGTCAAAGCTCGTCATAAGGATAAGACCTGAACCACGTGATTGGCGAAAGTATGATATTACGAATTGAGATTTCGTTTGAATAAGATTACATGAAGTTTAAGAATCATGTCAAATGTCTTTGAAAGTTCAAAGCTTCCAAGTTGAGCTTTTGTGACGAACTTCGCGCTGATTTATGAATAAAAGAACGTTATGCTCACCAGATGAAATTAAATTACGTCTCTACGTGGTGTTCAAGTTGTCTCAGAGATCATCGAAAAGCTCGGAATAAAGTCAAAGTTGAGCTTTTATTCGTACAGAAAGCCAAAGAATGTACTACGGTGATTGTAATGATGTCATCAATACACATCGCATTACAACTTACTCAAAACTTCATAAAATTGAGCTTTATTACCCGAGAAAATTATCACGCGATGGATTAAACCAAAGATTAAAAAAAACTCGTAACACGTTTGGTAAATCGAACGTTGCGAATTTTATGGAAATACGACGCAGCTAAACAAGAAGGACAATGACTCGATCACGTTTTACGAAAATTTTCACGAAAATTTTTCCATTAGATGAAACGCAAATGGCGGAAAACCCGAACTTCGTATCGGAATAAACTTACGAAACGGAAACTCTAGATTGTTTATCAACCTCAAGCGGGAAATTTTTCTCGACACGTTCGCGCTATAAATAGCACGAAGCGAATACAAATATTCGGTATTTTTATGTTTTTTATTCCGAAACATAATCGAGGATATTTTTCAAACGCGTAACATTCGACGCCACGCGTCGTACGCCGTACGTCTCGCGATTCAAATCGCTATCATTAATTAAATTTCTTTTGTGTTAGTATTGCGTTGCTAAAATTGGAAGGATTGCACGAGGTATGCGACATGCGAGAGACAAAAGCGAAGGAAAAAAATTGGAACAGTTGTACGAGTACACGTAATAAAAAGTTGTTATGAGTTCACGCGTATTTGAAAAAAAAAATTCCTTCCGTTTGTAAACAAAACTCGGTGTACGAATTTTTTCACCTTTATTTACTAATAAGGAAAATTTGTCAAGCGCAAGTTCAAGTGTTCCGATAATAAGGCGCTAGACAAAGACAAATTTTAATAATTTATTAACGTTTTGGTGCAACTCGCCAACCATGACCTGAAAACGTTATAAAACATCAAACGTTTGATTAATTAACAACCAAAATTAATTTATGGTCTTGTCAAATGGTAAAAAGACAAAAAAAAAACTTGCGCGCGTAATAACGCTATTAATTTTCCGCGTAAATACTTAATAATCTACGCGTTCGAAAATTATATTGAGTAATTGTTTATTTTACGAGGCGTAAAATTTCGCCGCGGTTTAGGTCGCGTCCGTAGCATCGGGAAAATTTTCAGTTTGTTGTGACGGTTCATGGTGGCGAGCTTCAGTCGGCCCTCGAAGGCAGAATATCTAATAGGATGAGGCGTATAAATCAAAGCGAACGACATCTTTACTCGGTGAACTTAAACGTTACACGAACGCGTAACGGTACGCGATGCTTACATAACTCGGACGACGATGGCGAGATACGCAGGTAGCGCAGAAGAGCATACCAGGGCAAAAAGTGGACTGCTCGTCGAAGTGAGCGTGCGAACGTGCACTTGAGTAGCGGCGCAGCGGCGTACGTCGTGGAAAAAAAGCTTAGAATTGTTTTTGTAGAGGTCGTAACGGTACTCTTTGGAAAGACGTGCAGCGCGGCGCGGTGACGCGTAAACGCCGATGCTAATTTTTTTTTTAGCCGATACCGAATCTACATCGAGATACCGGCGAACTTCCACAGGTATCCGGAATTACCTAATAAGCTGCGATCGTCGTGAACCCGGCCGACGAATGGTCGAATTTGACGGTCGAATAGTGTGCACTACTTACTAGCTCGCAACCAGTTCGTCGGCTAGCCTAGTTCGGTGCGTGCGCGCGCCTACTGTGGGTCACGCGTTCCATCGTTGGCGGAGCTTTTTGCAAAAATTTCCGCCAATTTTGCGCCGTAGGTGGTGGCTGACCGTCGTCGTATCCTGTTTACGGTGCCACGTCGGACAATTTTATTCGGTTGAAATTTTTTCGAGGTTTGGTGTAGGCGCCGTTTTATCGATGATTCAAGGTATACGGTTCTTCCGCGTTGGAGGTGCTTATTTGATGTGGTAACAGGGAAGTATACCCTTAACCACGAAAGCAGGATGCGAAAGGTAACGGTAAAAATACAGGAAGTGTTGGAACATCGCGAATCATCCCTTTTGCAGTGATTTTTTTTTCAAGGATGCAGGAAATATGAATGTTTTTATGGGGCGATATTTAAAAAGAAGGGTGTAGCGTTTAAAGGGGGTTTTCTCCTGTTATACTTTCACACTACGTATTCCCCGTTTTCACCGGAAAAAATCATTTCTATCGAGGTAAATTGGCGAATTATACCAATTGCTTTTCCTATCCCTGACTGAGCCTCTCAAAAAGGTTGTGCACCTGTCGTTCCAATGAAATCTACTCGATAAATTTAGACACGATGTTGGCAGTAGACACATGATACCCACTCCAATCTTTCCTAGGGTATTCTAAAAATAATCCGGTGAAGGGGGTGAGAGGTTTTGACTTGGGTAAAATTTATGTATTCACTATCTCGACTGAAATAGTAAAAAGTCATTTATCAAAGCTAAAATTTACTTTGAAAATTGCGATAAAAATTTAAAATTCCAGTTAACGAAAGTAACCGAAACAATTTTTCGATCCTTTTCGCTTAAAAATCAACGACAAAAATGGAAAATAAAAATAGACAATTTTTTAAATTTTTTAAATTGTTGAAAAAAAATTACTTTCTATTTTATGACACCGACAACTAAAATATTCCTAGGACGAACAACAAAACTTCGGACTCACTTCTCGAATTTTGGCGAATTTATTGTTTCAACCAAGATTTTTTAACTTTATGATTGTCCTATTGGTTTTTTTTTAGTATTTAAATTAGAAGGGGGGGTTCCAACATGTGAATTTAACAATATGCACAACATTTGAACTCAGCGAAGTTGATTCTTATGAAATCGATTCCCAAAACATGCAAATTGTTCTATTTAAATGCAAGGAGAGAAAAATCACAAATTTTCCCTCTCCCCTTCTAACCTCACGACAAATATGGAATCGCTCATTACCTGAAAATTTTTTGCGCGTTTCATATTACTATTAGTCGCATCAACTTTCATTTTTATATCATCGAAAACCTCATTTTTACAGTTCCTCATACAAGAGAGATGAGGGGAGACGAATTTGAGAGGGAAAGGAATAAAAATTTTCCATTATGAAGCTGAGGAAACCTTATAGTTACGATAAAATTGTAAAATTTGTGCATTTCGATTATCAAATACCATATAACTTCATTACTTCACTTCACCCCTCAACTATAATCACTTCGAATGCGCATAGATCCACCCCCCTTAGCATTATGAAATCATTGAAAGCTTATTCTATAGGTAATTAAGAGTTGATTAAAATATTACTTGATTGATTGAACAATAAAATTGATATTTGAGGAGTTGAAAACATAAAACTCATTTTGGAGGTCTTTGATCCACCATTGGGGGGGGGTGGAAGGGGGTATTATACGACTGGGTTTTTACATGTTGCTCGGGGCATCGTCTCGAATGATTTTCAACAAAAAAAAGCTATTGTGGGATTTTTGTTTGGATTGTGCCTTTTCAACTGTAGTAATCAGAAAGTTCTATTACGTCACCGGTGACTTAAAAAAAAAACAACTTTGATGCGAAAAACAATTGAACTTATGTTTCCCCTACCCGAAGTAATAGTAAAGACACGCCTTCTGGAAAGCAACCTGCAATAGTTTTTGTTTGATTGAACTTTGGCCCCTCCTCCTTGAAAGAAGAATGTCATAGATTGCGTGGCATATGAATTAGGCCACTCCTCCTGAAACAAAAAAAAACAAGATAGTATATGATAGTTATCTTTAGTTTCCTTTCATTTAATGAAAAATAAAAGCAGAGAGGAGGGGGGGTGGTTATCTTATTCTTGATGCCCGAAAGAATATAGCTCGTCGTTGGATTTTCTGCACCTGCTTGCGAAGATATCGCATAGCAAAATCTGAACGTGAAGCGCACTGCACATGAAGCGCCTCCTTTAATCTTAAAATCTCGAGCATCTCCCAAGGGTACACAACGCTTACGTAGTGGTCACCTAGGAAGCTGCATGAACAAACGAATTAGCGACGAGCGCGAAACCGCACTTTGGACACCAACGTTCCATATGTCCAAGGTTATTTTGGAAGACATCGTTTGGTTGCAAAGTAGTAAAGAACCGAGTCAGTAGTGGAAGAAGAACTTCGATCGTGGTGCGCAGTTCATTGACTCGCGTGTCCGTCATTATGTACGTTGACTCGGGTAGAAAAACAGGTCATAAATTCGGCTGTTACCGCGCCACGACGGAGTAGTGGTTGCTGGCTGGTGACTCGTTTACCTTTTTTTTTTTACTCTCGAGGCGTAATGCGGCTGGCTGGCCGAATGTACGGAAAATATCGTTCTTCGTATCGCCGGACGCCGAACGCCCGGCAGCGAGTTGGTGCGCGAATCTCGCCCCACGAGCTGATTAAGCCATCGACAAAGAAATTTTTTTTTCGGCTGACATAACCAGTACACGATACAAGGAAACCGGTTCGTTATAATTGATAATTATCGTACATCGCGAGATTGTCGTATCGATGCGACATTTTGGTATATATTTTCGATTTGCGAGGCGTCGATGAAAGGCGACGTGGATGGGTAAAAAGTAAAAGTACGTAAGAGATGGGACTTTGTCGAAAATGAAATCTATGATAACAGCACGAAACCAAATGAACGATTTGTTCGCCTCGGTTTGGTCATCATTTTCTATATACTCGCTCGGCGACCAACGACTGAACAAGTTTCCAGCAGAGTTTATTGCCTTATAACTGTGTCTTTTGTTTTTTTTTATTTAGTTTATTTCTTTTACTTTGTTTTTGTTTTTTTTCCCTACCTCGTATCGGGTTCTTCTTCACCTTCGCGTTCTTCTTCTTGTTACTAGTTTCCTTATTTTTTATTCGTATCGCTTCGCTTCATCACATTACCTATACCTACGTAATAATACCTGCATCTAACGGTTCTACCGTTAATAACCTTGCTCACTTGGCCACTTGTTCGGACGAGTTACATTTGAATAAGATTCTTCGTATTTTTTTCTCCACCCCTCCGTCGTGTCTTCCTCTTGGAAGATATTCTAGTATTTACGTTTTAAATGCGCGACTCGCGGGGGTCGCGGGGTATCGGTATTTCGTGAATATTTCCCGGGCGTGATTGCGCCAACACGTCGAAGCATCCGAAGTGTTTGACTCGTAAACAGCATTTCCATAGTAAACGAATAAAACGAGGAAAGGTTACGCTTAAATTATCGCATAGGTACGATTTGCGAAATCAAAGAGCTAGTTAACGTGTGGAAAATGTTGTTTTGCAACGAGACGAATTTTCGGCACAGTATTGCGTTATGGGAAAGGGCAATTGTACGAGACGATCGAACGCACTGAAATTAAATAAACAACGTCATCGAACGAAATCGAAAATCGCCGCTTATATCAAAGGCAAAATAAAGCTATCTGGAATAATGCATCATAGTCGCATCACAGCGATCCACGGCGGACTTAAGAAGTCTCATAGTTGCGATATGGTAAACGAATACAACACACCGATGGAGCTATCCTCCAAAGGTAGAACTCTATTTCGTCGCAAACAACCACCGCTTAAGGATTACATCGACGGAAAGGTGCACGTGTCAGAGATGTTGCCTCCTGGTAAAATGAACGAGATACCGCAGAAAACCAGACGACTGCAGATATACCAAATGCAAAACTTCTTTTCGCCCGATTGGACCCATAGTACTATCGTGCAAGCTCAGAAAAACGCCAGAAATAGCTCGAACATCGGATCGAAGAAATCCGCCAAAGAAGACGAATCCAAGGCGTCCATCGAGAAGTCATATAAATCGGTCGACTGTTCGGATTCGACAATCGTGTCGAAAATTTCATGCTGCGATGATGATTTCGACGACGTGGGTAGCCTGAGGTGTTACTTGAGTAAGGCCGGCATAAAAACGCCGTCGTCGTCGCCGTCGTTGCACATAGGCGATGGGTTGAGCTGCTCGAAGAATTCGTGTTCGAGTCGTACGAACATGCTGCAAACGATGGGTTCGACGCGGACGACGTCGCCGTGCCAGTGGAGCAACACGAGCCTGAAACGCGTCCTGCATCGGAACGAGATCGTCATAAAGGCCCACGAAGAAATCGAAAAACGCCTGTTGCGTCAGATCATTCATTTAAGGAGGAGTAGAGATAAGTATAAGCGGTGTTTTAAGGATATTAAAAATTTAGTTAGGATTTTATCCCAGAGGTCGTATAGTTTTCGGAGGTTAAATATAGATTAATTTCGGCTCGCATTTTATTCGCAATTTTATCGCAATTTTGGAATTCAGATTAGAGAATCGACTACCTGGAACTGTCGAAAGACATATTTGAATGGTGGTACGGGGAGGGGGGTTGAAAAAGCCATGTACGTTTTGTTTCTTTTTTTTGTCGAATTTATTGTGCTTTGTACACCTCCACCATTCTCAACCCCTCCTCGAAGTCTTTTCCGAACCGAATTTGATTATTCCACCGATAGACCTTAATTTTTAGTCGAGGTGACATTTTTTTATAAATAATAATATGAGTGACCTTTTGCTTTCTCGACATTTTTTACGACTTTTTAACTCGTGATCACTAAAAATGGCTATTTTTACGTATTTTTGTTTCGATTGACGCAATTGGAATCACAAATATACGTCGATTGATCACGTTAAAAATGCAAAAAAAAGCAAAAGGCTTCTTGAGGAAAAATTTCCTCCAAACGTATTGCGGAAATATCCCATAAGAAATACGAAAATTCATCGATGCAATTTTTAATAAATCTTTTATCATTGATCGACGACTTCCTAATCGATAAATCTTTTTTAAAGACGTATAAAAAATCAATCCAACTTGATGGAATTATTTAATGATTTTTTCTCCGTGGGGCTCCTTCGTTCTATCAAAAAATCGCATCTATCGCTTTATCCGACGATTATACGAAAAAATTCTTCAAACGAAGATCGTTCCTTGAACGTTGTTGCATAATTTTAATAATTATAAAAATCGATTTTGGAGCAAGTGCCGCTCCTCAAATTGCAGAAATTTACTTTGGGAAGAGGCATTAAATGAGGGTTTATGAGTTTTATGAAAGTAGAGGTGAAATTATCTCGATCAAAGAGTAATGGAGTTGGAAACTCATCAAAGAAATCATTTTTAAGCATTTTCCCGTCATCTTTGTATTCTAAGGGTATATTTATTACTTTGAGTTGGAAGAGGGGGGAGGGCGATTGGTCACGGTTGGAAAATCATAGTTTTTCAAAAGCTTTTTCTTGTTTAATAATTGTAATGATCTTTCAAGTTCCAATTAAAATGGAAACGATGTACCGCGATTATGATTATTTTCATTTAAATATTCAAAAACTCAGGCGCATAGACATTTTTGTGGTTCGCGTATTAGCTGAGACCCCCTTCCCCTCACATTTCTCATTTCGAAAAATTTATTATTTTTTCATTGGGAAATAACAAATCGCGTTATTTCTTAATGAAAACCCATGGTGCGATTTTTATTGAAGTATATCTCTGAAATTAGGGTCAAGAGGGACTCATTTCCTTACCTGAAATAATTACACGTGTATTGATTTTCGAAATATAGTGTAATTTGTCTCGAAACAACCCCGTCAAATGAAGCAACTCCCCCACGATAGCGTTTCAACATCAAATGGTGGATTTCAAGATCAAATACAAAGATATCTCAATTTTGGTGTCCTGAACATGCGTTAAAAAGTGAGATCGACTAGGGCGACCCGGCCGTATTTTTCCGTTATTTTCGAAACGGTGGAATTGTCTAGCAAAACCAACACGAAACCTTGGTTAGCTTCCTATAATGCTTCCAACAAAAGCACCATTGACCACATCCACATCCGAATTCCTCTCACAACGTGTACCTGAAAAGACATAGAATTTTTTAAACAAAAACCTTGGTTTTTAAACGATTCGTCGCGGAGGAGGCGAAAAAAAGTACCCTTGTTTTTTCGGCGACACGAGGTCGATTTTAGCGTTTGGTTTCACGAATAAGGCCCAAAATAAGAAGAAAAAAAAGCGTATCGAATAGATCCAAGAAATTCGCAATCTCGTCATTGTGTTCGGGACACGACAAAAAAAAGCCAAGCCATTGCACGAACGTTAAAAAACATACTTTCTCTGTTGTGTTGGCTTGGCAAAAGGGAAAGTGACTATTATGACATAGTAGCAAGCAATAGGCAATATAAGAAAACGACAAAGAGAGAAGAAACCAAGAAAGAGGCGCAGTAAAAGTAAAAAAAAATGAAGGTTGAGGAGAGCGCGTTTAAAAAAGAGCCTGAGTACGGTACCGAGCGATCAGCGCGAGTTCTTCACGTGCTACCCTTGAATATGTTCACGAAGGTCATGTGTAAGACATTGACAAATATCTAACGGGACTTGCGAGTTGTTAGGTCATCTAGTCATCTAGTCATCCAGTTTTAAAGAGGTATTTCTTATTCGTTGCGTTTATATTGTTCGAAGATAGCATAATAGGGCACACACGCGTAAAAAAAATTACCCGTTTTACCCGACGCCGAGTTAACAAGTGAACACGCGAGGAAACAAAAAATTTGAGGAAAAAATGCATTACAGCCAAAAGAATGGGAAACGTTATTCGAGCTTTTGTTATGGTCAAGCCTAATACGTAACTCGGCTTCTTTTCTTGAAAAGAGTGGTAAATAACGTGGCGATTGTTCGTAGTTTCTGTGTTTTTGTATTTCCGTTTTCGAACTGTCGGCTTTTATCGATACGTTAATTGAATGTCCAACAGGTGGTCGCAAATAACCGTGAAATCATTTGATGGCATTTGGTTCCTTTGTCGTTGGTGGGCTCGTTTCAAAATAACGTACTTGCGTTTTTTTTAACTCCTTCGAGCCTTCGTAATCCGTGGTAATTCGATTATTTCAACAGAATGGAAAAGTATTTTTGTTGCAGTTCGCAGCAAAGTGACATGTGGGATAGTACTTAAGATGAGTCACCCAAGATTGTTGGAATACTTCCTTGGGCTTCTGCGGTGATCCTCGCTGTGGATGTACGAAGGGTAGAGGTTCTAAATGATAAAAACATCTCTAAGTACATTAAAAAATGATGATTTTTGAGAAATTTGGAACCATAGTTTATTTTCGAAGCTCATTGGCTTTCATTTTTGGATATTTTAGAAAAAGTTTCCCTCTGGAATTTGACAAATTGAGTCTGTACTTCTTCTTAGCTGAAAAAAATTAGAAAAAACTGCTCAAATTATTTTAAATTTCTGAAAACCTTTTGGAATAGATAGTTGAGCACTAAGCAATGTATTCCCTCGTTGCCCCTCTCCTCCCTCATCCAAGTTTTATTTCATCTGGAACAAAAATATTGAAATTAGATAATTTGATCGTATTAAAAGTGACAAAAATTCGTAAATTATATGTTTTTCAACAATTTTTGGGAATAATTGATTTTTTGCAAAATTCATGTCAATACATGAAAAATTACGTTTGTTTATTGCGGATCTATTGTTTTGATGTTTATTTCACGTAAAAATCATTTATAATAAATTAAATTTTTTTTCAGAATTTTAGCTCAGAAATGTCACTTTTTTTACTTTTAATTTTTTTTAACGATTTTTTTAAGCAAAATAAAAAAACGAATTTAAATCGGTAAGCGAAATATAATTAAATTATTTGATGTTTATTTAGTAATAAATATGTCAAGAAAGGTTCTGCATCAAGGTCATGATTGCTGGAGCGAGTAATTTTTTTTATCCCCTTAGGCGTTCATCCCTTTCGCTGTGGTGTTTTTTTCTTTTCTGTATGACTTTTCTTTTTTTTCACTTTCTTGATTTTTTTTTGATAGTAAACAGGATTTTATTTTGTTGGTCATCATTTTTATAAGCATTGATATTTTATGCTTTCCTTTTATGCATAAATGCAGCAGAAAATCTGTCAATATTTGGCTGAAAACGAGAGGAAATGGTTTCCGTTAAATATTATCCAGGTGAAGATATTTTTGAATGTATTTCAAAATGAATTTGCAAAGCATGCGATACCCTTATTTTTTTTTTAGACGAATTTTTCAATAGCATTAAATTCGAATTTAAATTCAAAAAATTTTTATTGTATGGCTTTCAACCCTACAGTTTTTAAAGCTGACAGTGAAAAACTATTAATAATACAAACAATGACAAAAAAAAATAAAAACTAAACATAGGAAAAGGAAAATATAAAGAAAAAAAAATACAAAATATCACATTGTTAACTTAACTTGACTTAGATTTCGCCGAACAAACCCGTCTCCTTAACGAAGGAAAGCGTCTTCACCACCTGTATTTCATCGTTTCCCAGTAAACAGAAAAAATGTTCATATTCCCATAAATTTAGCAACTTAAAATAATCGCCCAAATCTTTTTCAATTTGGATTTTAATTTCAACATTTTCAGCGAGACCTCGCTACCCCGGCTGGCACCTTTCTCCGAAATATGAAGAAAGAACACGCTATTGTAGTAAATCCATTCGAAACGCATTTCAAGCATAAAAAAAAGGTAGAAAGTATATCGGAAGCATTTCGAAAAGAAAAGCATTTCACAAAAAACTTTTTGTTCGAAACCAACAGGCATATAACTACCGGGTGCGCCGAAAGGTAAAAGAAAACACGATCAAAAATACTAACGATTATTTCACACTTTTAATTTCTAGAAGGTGAAAAAACGAAAAAGCCTCCGAAAAAATGAAAGTAATTCGAAGAATGTGGAAAAAACCCAAATAACGGGGCAAGATTCGGGGAAAAAAAAGACGATACCAGTGAACCTAAATCTTAGGTGTTTTACCCTTGAACTTGTTTCTAGAAGGTCACAATACCTATCGCTTTTTATACCTATACAAGACTATAGATGTACGCGCTATTTACTCGTATCGTGTATCGAGCGTATCGTGTATCGTGTTAAAAGAGGAAAACGATAAAAAGAAGGGAAAAATATAGAAAAATATTAACGGGATTCGTTAGTTGCTAGGTCATCGAGTTGTATTGGAGGGTGGAAGATTGCGTTTTCCCCCAGTAAGGTAATCCACGACCGCGCACAATGCATAAAATCAAAAAGGATTCACCCTTAATAACCAGGAAGTAAATTATCGCCGTGTTTTCCTCGTTCTTTCTTTTTTTTATATTCGTGTTTCTTTTTTTTTTTGTATCGTTTATTTGTTCGATAAACCTTTTTATTATGAAAAAGGTTGCGGTGCTGGGTAGATGAAGAGGGTAGGATTCGTAAATGAGATGTAGGTCTGTTTAGATATGTAGGAGGTGAAGTGTTTTCGAAAGGGATGTTGGTCAATTTTATAGGGATTTAATTGGAATCGCGATGCCGTGTTTATACGTTTAGGGAAGTGAAAAAGGAATCAAAAGAAATTACAAAATGTATAAAAAAGTTCTAATAAACGTGTCGAAAAATACGATAGATTTTGAGGATTTCGTGTTGTGATTTGATTTGATGTTAACCCGGGAGTTAATTTTTGGGTGAAATATTTTAAATGATGTAACGAAATTGAAATTTTACTTTTTTTGACTATTTTATAGAATTGTTGGGCGTTATTTTATGCACTTCAGGGTCTTTGTAATGATTTTTTACTATTTCATTTACTCGGTATTATTCTTGAATTGTTGAGCTTTAAGTTTTTCCAAATCTTACAGTTTTCTTCTCATTTGAATTTGAGCTAGTTCTAACTTGTAAAATTACTCTCATACGATTTGCAGCTAATTTTCATATTTTGAGGATTAATAAAATTTTTGTAATTTATAGCGCATCTATACATTTTCTATTGCAGTTACGTCGAAGTTGTGCTTAACCTTTTTGGTTGTACCATTGAAGACTCGTAAAATTGGTTATGTACAATTTTCACCTAATTAGCATATTTCGAGACTTATCGAGCGTTTGGTTTTTCAAAGTGTTGTAACTCACTTTCTGCTGAAGCTACGTGAAAGTTGCGCACAACCTTTTTAATTGTACCGGTCAAAACTTGTAAAATCGGTTATATACAATTTTCACCTAATTTACATATTTCAAGCATTATCGAGCTTTTAGTATTTCTAAGCGCTCTAACTTCCTTCTCATTGAAGTTACGTCAAAGTTTCAAATAACTTTTTTAATTGTGCTATTCAAAACTCGCAAAATTGGTTATTTATCGTTTTCAAATAATTTTCATATTTCGCGAGTTATCGAGCTTTTTTACTTTCGAAACGTCGTAACTCCTTTGGTGACAAAATTGGGTGAAAGTTGAACATGACCTTTTTGATGGGGTTTGAAAAAAGCTATACATAATGTTAATTTGTAATTTTTTTCGAATTTGTTTAATAATACAATTTTCAAATTTTAAAGTTTTCTGAACGTAATTTTTTTGCTTTTAATGAAAGGTAAATGTAAATCTAGCGGTATAAAGGTTTTAGAAAAAAATTGCAAAATGAATTAGTTGGCATTTTTTCTGATAAAAAAATCTTACTGAAGTTGAATAAAACCTTTGTAAACAAAATACAGTGTGTCTCAGAAGTCCTGCACGGTACCTTTTATTTTTGATCTGGGGGTGATAGCGAAAAAAATCCACCGGTTTTATACTTCTCCCGTGAGGCGCATTCTACGAGGGGGTCAAAAATTTTTGGACTGCATACAGGGTGTCCCACAGACCACAAAACGTGTTTTTTCTCGAGAAATTTAAATGTAAAGGGTACGTTATTATGTTGGAATCGAACACTACGCCCCAGTGTGGTGATGATGAAAAAAAAATTTTTGCAACCGGTTCAGCGGTTATCAATCGGTTATCAATAACTCCTTGGAAAAAAGAGATATGAAAAAATTTTTTAAACAAAAGTTGTAGAGCGTCAAAAATGGTTCAATTTTGTAGAATCATTTTTGCAACCGGTTCGATATCTCGCTGCTGACAGCCGATATTCTTGTTAAAATCGTGATGAAAAAGTGTAGTCATGGAAAACCGATGACCCCAGCAAATAAGAAATAGAGAAAAAAGTTTCAAACAAAAGTTGTAGAGCATCAAAAAATATTGATTTTTTGTCTCATTCATTTTTGTAATCGGTTTGATATTTCACAGGTAATGCTCGAAAGCAAAGTTGCAATAACATCTAAGATACAAATTTCTTCTAGTCGTGGTTGAGAACCACTGAACTGATGGCAAACATTTTTTTTTTCATCATCACCACACTGGGGCGTAGTGTTCGATTCCAACATGATAACGTACCCTTTACGTTTAAATTTCTTGAGAAAAAACACGTTTTGTGGTCTGTGGGACACCCTGTATGCAGTCCAAAAATTTTTGAACCCCTCGTAGAATGCGCCTCACGGGAGAAGTATAAACCGGTGGATTTTTTTCGCTATCACCCCCAGGTCAAAAATAAAAGGTACCGTGCAGGACTTCTGAGACACACTGTATAAGCAATGAACTTTCGTATTTTTGGTTTTTTTGATGAAAATATGAAAATTTAGTATTCGTTGTGTCTGGTGGAAATAAATATGATGCATTCGAAGCACGAAGAAGGGGGGGATATTTCAATAAAAATATAATTAAATAAATTCTGATCTCTGGAGTGTCATTTTGACCATTTTCAATTTCTCTAGAGCGTCTAAAAATTACGCTGCTTTTGGAACGCATCGAATACATATTCATGTAATTTGTATATTTAAAGAAAAATTAAAAGATCGGCCAATAAAGAAAAACATTGATTCAATAGTAAACAAAGATTTTGAACTTTGTGGGTGAAAATTAGAATATTTATTATGATGGAAAATGATCAAGTACCTTCTCGACTTATGACTCGACGTGAATTGTATATCGCCATTTGTAACAATTGATAAAAACAAACAGATATGGAAATGTCGCGTATAGTGAAAAATGTTAAGCAGGTCTTTTTTTGATTTGGTGCTTGTACGAGTTCGTAAGTACATCTGTAATCTGATGAATGAATCGAGGCTTCATTGATACTTCATAGTCTATGTGAATTGTGTACGTAGCGTAAAACAGAATAAATCAAAATTACAATACCGCTGAAGAAATAATGAAAACGTTGTAAATGATATCGATGATTGTTTGCTCGGAATACAAACGTTATCGGAAATCTGTACGTAATTCTGCTACACGACGTTGATAATGCAGCAAAATAAGAGGGCGGTAGACGGCACTCGACAAAGCGTTATATTTAATGATAATCTGGCGCTATTTCCGCTTCGCGTGGTAGACAAAAAATACCCTTCTCGAAATGCTCGTAATTAAAAGGTTCCTAAAATACCGGATGGCGGATGGCTGATTGGTCGATGGTGCTTTTTAAATGATTTATTTAGCCTTAGGTAATATTCGGTTATGTGTGTATTATCAAGTATACAAGACAAGTACCGTTATGTTGTATACCTGTCAGCCATATACGCATCCTCCGCTATATACCAAACCAAATGAGCAAACATACGCGGTGCACCCTCTTTGTGAAAATCTCCACGCTATTCAATACTCTCGAATCTTTCCTATCTGTACTTATCGCCACGAAACTTAACCTACGATACGTCGTGGAAACAGTTGGCGTACGGGAGAGGAAGATCTCGAAATTTTTATTCCGGCAGAAGCAATTATGGAGAAAAAACGAAGGCGTGGTGTTGGTCAATATACCGGGAGTAATGCTCGATAGCGGGCTATATTTTATTAATAGGCGCCAACCGCCGACGCACTTCAGCCCCGCGACCTTGATTCTTTCATTTTTTCAGTCATTATCTCCTGCAGTCGGTATTGTAGAAATCACATCCCTAAAAATCCAATTAATACGCGATACCGTGTTTCACTTTCGCGTACTCTTGCTTTTTTTTCCAGCATCGCATCGACTTGAAATATTTCGAGTTTCGTGTGAGTTTTGGTCCAACGTCTTGAAAGCGAGATCGGTTTGAGGAGTTTGGGTAGAGAAAGGATTTTTGGCTATTGCCAGTGAAATACGAGAAAGAGTGAAATTACGCGAAGGGTTGATGCTGTTTTGAAGTTTTGAATCGATTTAATCGAATTTTTATGAAAAATCGACTTAAGCAGAAGAATCGATTAATCGATCAATCGATCGAGTTGTTTCAAATCGATTTCAAGTCGATATTAATTGACTTAATTAAAATCGATTTGAGTAGAATCAAGTAGAAAGGTGGAGTCGATTAATCTATTATTTTCTATGAAAAATCGACTCGAGTAGACGAATCGATCAGTCGATCAAATCGATTTCAATTCGATAGTAATCGACTCAATCAACTCACATCGATTCGGTCAACTAGAATTAATTAAATCGATTGGAGTTGAATCAAGTAGAACGATCGAGTCGATTAATCGACTTGAAATCAAGTTGAATCGATTTGATCAGTAGAATTTTCCCGAATCGATTAATCGATTTTTTCCAAACTCGATAGGAATTTTCGAAGCGTAATTTTCGATTTTTTCCTTCAACTACGTCCACTTTTAATGGTAAAAATAACCAATTTTTATAAATTTGAGAGCTTTTTGCCTGCAATTTGCTGTGAATACGTTGAAAAATTTATTAAAGGAGGAGGGGGGGATTACTATTAAAATTCCTTTTTTAAATAAGCGCGTCTCCCCCTCCTCCTCTATACATGCATACAAGTACTTTTTCAATTTTTTCGGCTCTATAATATTGTTAGATTAATTTTTCAAACAAACGTGATTTATTTAGTAAATTTTTGTTGAATTTTTTAGAAAATCGAACCGAAAAAGAAAACAATTTTTTTAATTTTTGAAGCGCCTTCATAGAAATGAACCTCAGAGGCAAAAATTATCATGTTTTGTAATGTAAATTTACGTTTTCAAAACGCTTTAAATTTTAGACATGTTTCGACAACGTCGAATCGGTCGTCTATGAAAGTTGGAATTTCGTGCTTATTGAAAAATTTCCAAGCTTTTTTCGTCATTTCATGTTCCTCATCAAAATTTAATCTTAGTTGAAAAATCACCTAAAATGGATCCGTGATTGGTCATTTACATGTCGAATTTCTAAATTCTTTGAACGGTTCGATACGGAACTCCAAACGAATCAATTTCGCGAACTTCGTCAATCGCGCGTTTCAGGTGGAGATAGAATACGAAAATAAATATATGATGAATTTGAAAATAATACCATAACAAAGAATCGACCAGTTGTTGTCTAAATAATAGAAAAAAATAATCCGAGAAATAAAAAGCTATAGAAATAATACACGTAGAATAAAAAAATAACTTGGCACGAAAACAGGAAGTACACGATCAGGTAAAGATGGATTTCGTATTTTAACAAACTCTCCCTTGCTTTCGTATTTTTTGATTATATTCGATCGAGTATTGAGGAGTTCGTGTTGCCTTGGTTTACGACAAAGGGAGGGTGGGAGTGGTGATTAAAAGAGCCTTGAAGATTCGTCGACGAATTATCCGAAAATACGAAGGAACGATGTCTCGAGTTTTACTCGAAATCATAACTTTCATAATTTATTAGAAAGTAATGATTGAAAAATCAAGTTTTCACTATTTTTAGAAACATGCCTGAAATTTTTTCTAGGAATTTTACGCCGTAAAAGTTTCAATATGCAATCTTGATTTACCTCTTTCTGGTGACTTAAACCGTACTTCAATTATAATCAATTGCTTAGTACAGGTTGTTCAATCAATATAACGCAGTCTGTAATTTTGATAAAGATAAGAAATCAAGTATTTCGTGAAAATCTCACGAAATATTGATTCTATTAAAAATTTCATGGCACATTTTCGATTGTAAATTTGTTTTTGTACAACTTCAATTCCGAGTAATTTTTTGATGAAATGCTTCGTTTTTGCTTAAAACGAAAAAAATTCGAAGAAAATCGAATATTCAAGGTGATAATTTGAAATTCAGCGAAATTTTTCAAGTTGAAGTTATTTTTAAATTAATAAATAATTTCAAAAAAATCACTCAGCCGCTCGAATTTTCCAACGATAAAACATATCGAAAATATTGCGCTTGTGAAATTAAAATACAACCATATTTATCCAAATGAACCAACCCCTACGTATGTCCGCACTAATATCGACAATTCGACAAACGTTTCATCTGTTTTTTACCTTTTTTTTTAAATATTTACCAAATGTCGAGAGCAAGAGGATTTGGCGTTTATACCGATGCGAAAGGCGAATATTTGTACGCGTAATCAGACGTCGAGCCCCTTAGCTGTTTTCTCATGCGAACGCAAATGCGAATGCTAATGCCGATGCTACCCACGCAAACGCACATTGCAGACATGAACGTAAACGCAGGTGATCGCCTATGTACGATAAGTAGGTATAATTTCGATATAGAAAAAATTCCCACCCATCGTTTATTCCTACGTTCCGCGTTCCTCCATCAAATTATTAATAATGAATCTTTCATTTTGGAGTAGCTCGTTGTTCGTTTAATAAGAGTATCGCTAAAGGTGGCGCTTTTCAATAAATTAAACAGCTGCTGGTATCCGGCAAATTATCCGCAGACCATGCGTCAACGTGCGAAAAGTAATCATTTTTTATTGTTATTAGTTTTTTTTCTAGCGTTTCTCATTATTAATCGGTAAATGAATCGCGATAGAATAAAAAACCTCTTCGACAAATGTTACCAGCGTAGACTGATTAGGATTATTCGGCTCGTGCACGTTTTATTCATTAACACCGTGCCCCGGCCCGTGGTTATAAATAGATTGAATTTTAGAAGGTTTCAATTGATATGCAATTGATTATTTGTGAAGAGTGTAAAAATTATGATAAATGAGATGACTCATTCGGATGAGTTTTTCACCAAAATGAAATGGGAATTGAATTAATGTGAATTGAGAATACATTTCATTTATTTTGAATAGTGAATCATATTCGAATGAAGGATTACAGGGTACACCCCCCCCCTCCTATTTCAAATTTTCGCCTTGCCAATTTTTACCGTTGTTGTTGTTTTTGTTAAAAATACCGAAAATCAACAAAACTTGTAAAAAATGAATGTATGAGAAGTGACTACTTATAACCATTGAAATTTATGAGAAAATTGACAAAAAATTACAAAATTACGAGGAAAATTTTCCTAAAAAGCGAGGAAAAGTGTAATAAAAAGAAAAGAAAAATAGTCCAAAAATTATGAAAAAATAGCCAAGGAAAATGGATTTTTTTTCAATGATAATGTTGTCATTTCGTAGCAAATTCATATTTGTGAGGGCGCATACGAAAAGGGACCACTTGGCCAAAATCATAATTTTACAGGAGAGGGTTCAAAATTGTCAAATTATTTACTTAAAACATCAAAATTCCCTCGAAATATTGAAAATTGAGATCGGTGGTCGGTTTCATTCGATTCTTGAAGGTCTTTTACATAAATTTCATTTAAAAAAAAAAATAAAAAAAAATTTTCAGCAATTTTTGAAGAAAAATATTTACGTACATGCTCAACTTTAAACGTCGAAATTTCCTCGAAATATTGAAAATTGAGATCAGTGGTCAGTTCCATTCGATTCGTGAAGGTCTTTTACATAAATTTCATCAAAAAAAAAATCGAAATTTTGGTCAAGTGGTCCCTTTTCGTATGCGCCCTCACATTTATCGTATTTATGACGTCACTAAAGCTTTCATACTACAAATTAGAATGTATTTAGGATTTTTCAACGACTTCGGTGATTTTTGTTAATATTATGTGGCTTATGTCAATGATCACACTCCACCTCCGCCTCTCTAAATCGTCCAGAATTGTTTTCCAAGTATTTAGTTACCTCTTCACTTCATATGAACACATGGTAAAACTGTTTAACGAATTTATTTAGCCTTCATTTTCTTTTAAACCTTTGAAAATATTTTACATGTTACAGTGACGTCATCAATTTACAGTGAAATCCAACTTATGACGTGTTGTGTTGATTAAACATTATATTGATGTCGCTTAGTAAATTAATTCACTTAGAAACTTACAAATTTTTGTTTCTAAAATTATTTATTTATTTTTTTTACTTTATTTTTTTTTATTTCATATTTCACTTTGCTGCAATCAAATTTCTAAAAATTACATTAAATTAGTACGGTTTTTCAAACAAAATAATTTGGAAATTAAATTTAACAAAATCTTCAATGTGTTTTTGTTCTTTTCCGTTGTGGTAAATGTGAATTTTTCGATATTTAATTTCGTTTTTTTCATTTATTGACAACATACTCTAATATTGTTTTTCTTTTTCGTTTCTTTATTGCACATTTTGGTTTGGTTGAATTCATTTTGATAATAATTTCGGATCTACTCGTATTTAAATTTTCGATACTCATGAAACGTTTACTTTCATTTTGTAGCGAGGTTTCACGTAATAAGTGTTATTCGAATTTCGCCGAATTTAAAATGAGGCCATTGAAAATGAATTTTTCACAAAATTTTAACACGATTTTTCCGAAACTTAGAAAAACAATTAAATAGGTAAATGATACTAGTTTTTCTTCACGCAATTATAATCATGTACTCGTTTTACGTGTCTTATCTCTTCATTAATGTCAATATACGTTTACATTGGTAGTAAATATCCGGATTATGGATTCGAAACCCTGTTTTCCTCTCATTTACGCGAAGGAGTAGTGCGAGAAAATTTGAAAGTATAATCAACTAGTTGCTGCGTTTGGAAAGTTGCAATTTTTTCACTCGGCCATGACCTAGTTAATGGAAAAAACAATTTTTCGACGCGATCACGATACCGCAACGTGACGTAATTTACGAGTAAGTTACGCGGTATTAAATCGCGTAACTTTAATTACGCGGATTCGCATTACGATGCGGATTTTAAGCCGCCCTTGCCCTTGTCCTTTGTGCGATTATCACGTGGGAAAGGAAACGCGTAACTTCTGTTTCCTACGATTATGCAGTCCTTGCAGACGATCTAAAGAGCTGTTGGTTTTATTGACTCGGTATATCGGAAAATCGAACAGCTTTAATCAGGTGCTCCGACGTGATTAATGGTTTCGCATTGCGCATCGCTTCATTTTTCATTCGCGTCGACGACGATCGCGTATTCATATTCTAATAAGCGAATGATTTTCAAGTGTAAAGGTTCAGAAAAGGTTTTACTTGGTAATCCGAGCGTGATAGAGTGAAATGGCCGCAGAGATGGTAATTTTATTTGCTTAGTCGTAAATGCTGGTCTGAATTTTAGACTCGTTAAGAAGGCGGAAAACGTGATATTTGCGAGGATCGAAGAGCGCCTGAAATTTTACGACTTGAAAGCGAAATCGTTTTCGAGGTGGGATTTTTTGATATGCATTTTTGGGAAAGGTAAACGAGAGTGTGATGGTTGTAGTGATCGGGAATTCAAAAAGCTTGACCAATTGGGAAGTTCTTTGTGGGACGTGCGAAGATCGTAAAAGTGATTTTTTACGACTCAGTCTGCCCGGCAACTTTACCCTCCGAGTCAACTTGGCTAATCGATCATTTCATCATTCGGTCGTCGCACTGTTTACCAATATTTTCAGCGGTAGTAAATTGGCGACTGATGATTAACGACATTTTAAAAACGCGAAGAAACCATCTCGAAGACCTCAAACTCGTGTAGGCAGCTGCCGCAAGCTGATGGTCTCGGACGAGGCGCAATTTACAATTCATATAGAATTTATCGCTCTATTGAATTTTTCTTCCAAGATGCAAACAATTAGCGACAACCAGCGAGGTTTTGTTGGTGGTCATGCGTTCAGCCACGTGTTCGCGTATCGCAGTTGCTGACCAAATGACCATTTCGTAGCAACAATAATAGCACCTACGATCGCAGCGGGAGGCGACTTAAAGGACGCATTTGTTGATCGCGCCTTCGACTTCGATTGACCGCGCTTCTCTTAATTTGTATATCAAACGTCGTCGCCGTGTAACTCTTCGACACCTGGAAAATTTCACCAACAGATGCATCCTAGTCTGTCGTACAAATTTACCAACTTGTAATTTACCTCCTCCGCGTGAAAAAAAAAACGCCACCGAAAATGGCGCTGTTCATATAATCTCAGCGGTGATCTTATGTCGATTTTTACCCCTTCCGAGGTAACGCGGAAAAGAATAGAAAAAAGGGTTAAATGATAGCGTTGCTTGATTAATGTGCAAATTGTTACCCCGAGCGTCTAGACCTGTAGACATGCACAAAAACGCGGGCGATAATCAGATAAAAGATTAAACAACACCAGAAAACACGACCGACTAAACAGGTAAAAAATTCATCTACAAAAGATCTCATAAGGAAGGAGAGAACAAAAATATAATAATTCTAAAAGAAGAAAAAGAAACCGAGGGAGGCAAAAGTATATTCACCCTCTACAATATCGGACGATTATTATCTATTCGCATGAACAAAAATAGTAATATTATACCTTTTTTTTTAATCGAAAAAAATTGTTTATAAAGGGATGTTGAAAAAAAAACCTTGTGTTTGAAATGATCGATGGGGTGATTTTGTTTCGTTTCAATTGAAAAGAAAATATGTGAATTGGGAGAGTAATTTTCCAGAATCTCTCGCGCTATTTAAAAATCGCCTATTGGACTCGTGATTTGTCGTAAGTTAGATTGAAATTACCAGAAATAAGGGGGGGGGGTAGTAGGACGGAGAAAGGGCAAAAAAGTGACTGCTAAGCCACGGATTGTCTGGAAGAACCTGAAAATTTTCAAATTATTTCATCATAAATGCAATTTCTTCAATTAATAAATTAATGGGCATAAATAAAAGGAGGGGCTCAAACAACATATCTTTTTTGCCCAATTTTCACTCTCTAGAGTTGTGGAAGCTCAGGCAGAGAGCTCAAAGTGAGCACCATGGAGAAAAGAACGAAAGAACAGAAGAATCGTTGAAAATTGCTATATACGTAACTTATTTGAGAATTTTTTCGGTATTTTCATAACTTGTAAATTTTGCGGGGATTCCCTCAAGAAAATTGTCTCTCGGGAATTCCTTCGTGTCTTATAAATTTACTCGAAAATAATAATTTCATCTTGAGTTCAATTTTAATAATAGAAATCGTCGTAAAAACGTAATCGTTGATATATTGAGGGAATCCCCGCTGGTAAGCGTTCAAGTGTGCTTTCCCCTTGCAGGAGTGCGCAATTGTCAATTTTTCATCCTTTCAACGACCTAAGTAAACCTTGAAATTTTTTTGAAATATTTCCGATTGGCGGGGATTTGCTTATACGAGCGTTATTTTAATATGCTTTGGCGGGGATTTCTCCACAATGATGCCATTATTCCAGTTTTCTTGCGATGTTACAATTATTAAGGACATAAACCAACCAATAGGCTTTTGTTTTCATATTTATTAATTTTAAGTTTTCAATCGTTAAAATGAAAAATTTCCTGCTAGGTTGAAAAAAACTGTAAAATTGAGGAATCATATTTTGCACCACCAAGTATATAACTTTTTGCCCTGAGAACAAAACGGCAGACTTCCGCGTTCCCTTTCTCACTTTGAAAAAGTGATGGGAATTCTTTTCGTCTCTCTCACTCTCTCTCTCTATTTTTTTCATCATCATCGTATACCTTATTTTTACCTATCTACGGTTATATTAGAGAGCGAAGATCGTCGGAGGTAAATTATCGCAGATGGTGTTTTTTTTCAGCACAAGGAGTCGCGGTATCTTTCGATAAATCTATTTCCAAGACATACGAAACCCTAAGATCGTAGTTTTTATCAAGTGGTAAAACGTCGAAGTTACACGTAGGCACTCTTGTACCAAGAAATTTGCCATTTTTCGGAGCGAGATATCAAACGGGTCAATTTAAGTGACCAAATCTCGTACATTGTTAAAGGATTGACCGGTGGTGCGGCTGCTACCGCCATCGTCGCGCTGGACACAACGAAGGCGTGATTCAAGTGGCACTACATTAAGCATAAAAGAGTTATGAGCGGTGGCGGCAGATGGCTTTGCAGATAAGCGTAAGCAAACAAAGTTATTATTCGCTATTTACGAGGAATTCGTAAATCCTTTCTTGAAAACGATCAATATTTCGAAGCGTGTTCATCTTGTTGAAAGGTGGCTTTTGAATTATCCATTGTGAAGGTGCGATACAAAACGCGTAAACCGGACTGGACTAATATCGTGATATTTACAACATAATACGAAACTTATAGCGTTTATAGGATTATTTCGGCCTTTGCCGTATTTATCCGACGAGTGGTAATATTTGCTAAATTATGTCTTAGATGTTGGTTTAGATGGATTTGAGATGTTAAGATGAAAATACTCGAGGTTATTTTACTCGTCGTGTTGACATTCGTTCGATGATGTTATTTATAATTTTTGAAAACCAAAAGTGACCGTTTCACAGATGGTCTATCAAATGCAGTTTTCTGGGAAGGTGGATTTTTGGTAAAATTGGTCCAAAGTACGAAAATATCGATCGAATGGAGTTGGAAAAAATGCTGTAACAATACGTGTAACGTTTTATTGAAGTTGTGTCGATTGTCTTGACATTTCGTGTGTTTTGATATCAGCTAATTTCCAATTCTTATGTGTAATGAACGGCAGAGGCGTGTTCTGGAGTTTCGCTCCCCTCGACACAGTCGCTTTTTTCTGCCCTCGAGTGCTTTTTCACGCCAAGCCCCACACCAACCCTAGATCATTGATAACAACTTATCATTATTTTTCAATAACTTCACTCAACTGATCTTCCTCCCTTGGAAGTTCATTTAAATCACAATATATTTGCTTAAAATAAAGTAAAATAGCACAAGAATTTGAAACTTGATGGAACATTCGTTTAAAAATTTTTTAAAATTGTGAAAAATTCGTTTAAATTGACCAACATTGCTTTAAATTACACAAAATCGTCAAAATGTTGCTAAAATCGTTCAAGGTTGTCAAGTATTTGCTCAAAATTGCATAAAAACCGTTAAAATGTTGTTAATATGGTTTAATATCGACCAAAATTTATACAGAATTGCTTAAAAATGTAAAAAATTGTCAAAATGTTGATAAAATTGTGTAAAATTATGTAAAGTTGTTCAATATTTGTAAAAAATTTCATAAAAACCGTTAAAATGTTAAAAGAGGTTGGAATCGATCAAAATTTGTTTGAAATTGCTTAAAATTGCGTCTAATTATCAAAATGTTGTTAAAATTGTTAATCATTTGCACAAAATTGTAAAATACTGTTTTAAAATTAGTTTAAAATTGCTTAAGAATGCACAAAATTGTCAAAACGTTGTTAAAATTGTGTAAACTTGTTCATTATTTGCACAAAATTGTATTAAAACTGTTGAAATGTTGTTAATTTGAGTCATTTTAACGACATTGTGGCAATTTAGTGCAATTTTCAGCAATTTCAAACAAATTTTGATCAATTCCAACCTCTTTTAACATTATTTTAACGGTTTTTATAAAACTTTATGCAAATAATGAACAATTTTTCTCAATTTTAACATTTCGGCAACTTTCTGCATTTTTAAGTAATTTTAAACAAATTTTGATCGATTTTTAAACTATTTTAACAACATTTTGACAGGTTTTGTGTTTTATTGTGCAAATATTGAAAAATTTTACCATTTTATTTATTTATTTATTTATTTATTTTTGGTGGTGGCTTACGATTTTGTGGAGTTTTAATGATTTTTTACGAATTGTGAACTATTTTATTGATTTTTTGACTATTTTTGCAATTTTAAACAAATCTTGATCGATTTTAAACTATTTCAACAACATTTTGACAGGTTTTGTGTTTTATTGTGCAAATATTGAAAAATTTTACCATTTTATTTATTTATTTATTTATTTATTTTTGGTGGTGGCTTACGATTTTGTGGAGTTTTAATGATTTTTTACGAATTGTGAACTATTTTATTGATTTTTTGACTATTTTTGCAATTTTAAACAAATCTTGATCGATTTTAAACTATTTCAACAACATTTTGACAGGTTTTGTGTTTTATTGTGCAAATATTGAAAAATTTTACCATTTTATTTATTTATTTATTTATTTATTTTTGGTGGTGGCTTACGATTTTGTGGAGTTTTAATGATTTTTTACGAATTGTGAACTATTTTATTGACTTTTGGACTATTTTTGCAATTTTAAACAAATTTTGATCGATTTTAAACTATTTCAACAACATTTTGACAGGTTTTGTGTTTTTTTGTGCAAATATTGAAAAATTTTAACAACATTTTTACAATTTTGTAGAATTTTAATGATTTTTACATATTGTGAACTATTTTATTGACGTTTTTACTATTTTTGCAACTTTAAACAAATATTGAACAACTTTAAACAATTGTAAAATCCTTTTGGCAGTTTTTATGCAATTTTAAGCAAATTTTGATCGATTCTGAACTTTATCATTTTAATGGTTTTCATGCAATCTTGAGCAAATATTGAAGAATTTTAAATGTGTTTCAACAATTTAGTGCAATTTTAAGCAATTCTAAATAAATTATGATCAATTCTAAACCATTTTAACGATATTTTAATATTTTTTTGCAAATATTATCAAGGTTTGGTCGTGTGACTACTCGTTCATTTGTCTGCGCAGCTTTTTCGTGTAAAATTGTTCCCAACGGTATCTTTCAATCTTAAAAAAAGTTGCTTTGAAAATTTCGCCAAAAGTGTAGATAGATAATGGAATGTGACGAAATTAAAATTCGCCTATTGAATTCTCCACCCAAACTCTGGCCGATTATTCGTTTGAAAATCATTCGTATTTATCTCCAACATTCCATGCTCGTTTTGGTACCATAAAAATGAAAAATCCCCTTGCCGAGCGTAAACCTATGACATGCAACCGGTACTTCTAACACGTACGCTCGATATAAAATGCGTGCATATAAAACACAGACGAACGTCGGCGCTGTGGCGAATACCTTAGCTGAAATTTTTGTTTATTTACATGGCGCGTGTTTGACGAACTGGTTACTTAAGAGAGGAGCAGTTACCGTTATACAACAGCGAAACAGAGAATGTCAGTCATGAGATAGCGATGGGCGCGAGATCGGCTAGCGTGTAAAAAAAAAAAGGCAAGAGACGCGGTTCGCGGCGCCGCTTCGCCAATAACGCACGGCGGCGCGGCGGCCATCGGTGACGTCACGATGAGAAAAATCTCTCGATACGCGTGACGTCACCGGTGTGTCCCAGTGGCTACACCGAACGCGTTCGTTCGCTGGCAACGCGCTCTCGCACACGGCATGGGGTCGACGTCCCAACGTCACTGTGACCTAGTATTCAGGTTATTACTCCTTTGCTCGCGGTCTGCTGGCTACACTGGGTCGCTCACATCACAATCCTCCGCCGCCGTCGCCGCTTTTATAAATTCTCTTCGTTCAAAGTTCGCTTCCGCATTTTCGACGACCGCTTCGTATCTTTGTGCGGTTTTTTTCATCTTTGCGGACGCGATTCCAGGCGTGACTTTTTTTTTTATCGTTACGCCGATGTTGAGATGGTTGCTGGAGACGCGATGGGAAGTGCGCAAGCTGCGATTTGGCGTGATCGTTTCGACGTTTTTTTTTTTTCTTTTCGAGACAAATCAACAATTATTCGACAAGTTGTGTTTTCAAATTTACGAATGTTTTGATTATCGTAAGCGTCGATATGAATAAAAAGTAGCCCCATAGAGTTATAACTTCGCGGAATTTCGGCGCGTTTACCAGCGATCGTTATCTGCATTTACACGGAAACCGAGGCGGGAGGTAATGCGCATGTTACTAATCGAGGATAAATGATCTTTGGCCCGGATCCGCGTGTCTTAATCGTTGTTGACGAATTTCGTCGGAAAATTTCCGCACTCGGGTCGATTACCTTGAAGGACGAGGAAAGGGGTATGACCGCGTTCCTGCGCAAGCTCGTATCAGGATTATACCGAGAACACCGGACAAATCGCCTCGCTTGTCAATGTCACATCTCGACGAAATAACATCTTTTGTCGGCGACGCGTTGCGTGTGTCAAGATGCGTCAAATTTACTCTCGAAATATTCGCTTAAATCAAGTGGTAATAAAAGGATTAAGTATACAGGAAATATGGATTTAACCCGAACCAGTTCGATTTTGCTTGCCATTGTCGATCGACTTGTCCATAAGGTTCGAATGAAAAGCGAACGTTTAGGATTCGCGGCTGTCTCGGATACGTTGACATGTCCAGCGAGGGCGCTATTATAGGAATTCGTCGAAGCGTCTAAAATTAGCCGAAGAGTATGGACTATGGTGATGGGGGTCGGTATACCGGACACGTGATTGGGAAATATCGGGTTTATTTTCGGTCTCGATGGTATTATGTCAGAGATGAGGCGGCGGGACGGCAACGTCGCTTCGATGTACTTATAAAATGGATGTAGACGGTATACGCAGGACATGAAACATACGCCAGAAGAAAGGAGGAAGAAGCAACGAACGAGCGCCGTGGTATAGTTAATAAGTTGGAACAACATCATTTAGCCTTGTTAGCTGCTGTTATGTTAATGCGTTCGGGAGGTTCAACAAGATTTGGATGGCCACGATCGAACTGGAAGGCCTGGTAAGGTCAGCGAACTCTTGGCCTGGAGTACGACCCTCCTGATGACCGAGCTCGACTTACCGCGTGTTGCAGCCGCACCGATTCCCTCGAGAAGACGTAGCTCGTATTCGCCGAACGTCGCATGGGCGGAAATTTCCGACGAGTGTCGCAATACGGTAACACAACGTAGACGGATTTGGTCGTCATGACGATGGCGTCATCGTGGGCTTTTCGCCGGCCATCGTAACTGTGTCAATGTACCACCCTTTAAATGATAAAAGCCGCCTGTGCGTATAGACATCGCGCACCGAAGTCGTAAATTCCATCGATGACGTCACTTGTGTAATCGAGCCGATGCGCAGCGTTTAGAACACGCTGGAAAATCAGACGCTTAAAGAGGAAGCGAAGAGGAAACTAATTCGACAATTTCTACGAAGCTGTATAGGTCGTGGTGGCTAGGCGGCGCGGCGTGCCGGCAACGGCGGCGGCATCGCATTCCAGAATATTCCGTAATGCATTACATATAGCCGAAAGCCAAAAGTACACATCGTATATGATCAACCGGTTGTTACTCTATCTGCTTCGTTCATCTCCTCGGGGATTCTTACCGGTGATTTGAATCAATGGGCAAATACCGTTTTGAAAGCTCGACCCATAGACGGATTCGAGAAGGGTTTTCAACGTACATGGTCATGGTCATGGTCACAGACGACTCGATTCGTAAATAACTAGTGGTTTTTTGTTTCATGAAAGAACCTCCGCCGGATTGGTTATTGTCGCGTATTCTACTAATTAGAATTTTCGACGTGTTTCCCGAACTGGCGTCGAAGTAATTACATAATAAAGTGCGAGATTCATCAAAGGTCACGATTGAATGTCGAGAAAAGCCAATTTTTTGCGTTCGACATAAAGAGCCAAGTACCCGAAGCGGAATTGAACGAAGCCTGATTATTTTTACGTATAAATTATTCATTAACGTGTCCCAATATGTGTTTAGATTGCTTGTGGTTATGTACGATTTGCGAATATGAGCCAACTTGTTTTTAAATACGAGAATTATAGGTTTTTTTTTTTAGAAAGATACATATACGAGTGTGTTTAATGGAAACGAGTATTTATGAACCAATTAATCGTAAAAGAGTCGA
>QBDW01005439.1:0-80180 GCA_003261595.1 Maconellicoccus hirsutus | reverse complement strand
AAATGGTTCAATTTTGTAGAATCATTTTTGCAACCGGTTCGATATCTCGCTGCTGCAGCCGATATTCTTGTTAAAGTCGTGATGAAAAAGTGTAGTCATGGAAAACCGATGACCCCAGCAAATAAGAGATAGAGAAAAAAGTTTCAAACAAAAGTTGTAGAGCATCAAAAAATATTGATTTTTTGTCTCATTTATTTTTGTAATCGGTTTGATATTTCACAGTTAATGCTCGAAAGCAAAGTTGCAATAACATCTAAGATACAAATTTCTTCTAGTCGTGGTTGAGAACCACTGAACCGATTGCAAAAATTTTTTTTTCATCATCACCAACTGGGGCGTAGTGTTCGATTCCAACATAATAACGTACCCTTTACATTTAAATTTCTCGAGAAAAAACACGTTTTGTGGTCTGTGGGACACCCTGTATGCAGTCCAAAAATTTTTGACCTCCTCGTAGAATGCGCCTCACGGGAGAAGTATAAAACCGGTGGATTTTTTTCGCTATCACCCCCAGATCAAAAATAAAAGGTACCGTGCAGGACTGCTGAGACACACTGTATAATGATATATGTATTTGAGAGTGAAAAAAATTGAAAAATTTTGATTATTACGTTTAAGAAAATGAATTTATTAAAAAATAGTTGAAAGTACGTATATACGTGGAATAATCCATAAATTGTTACGACCCCTTCCCCCCCCCCCCACACACAAAATTTCCAATAGTTACAGTTTTTTGACATGAGAAGTAATAATTTGACTTTGGCTTTTCATTACCGTGATTTATTAATTTTATTAATTAACATAGCGCATTGTGTGTATGTATTCGAACGATACATGAAAATATTTCGCCTTTAGCCGTCTTGAAAAAAAATTCACATTCATTTTTAGACGATTTTTTGCATCGGAAAATTCAATACGCTCGCTTATTCAACGAGATGACACATTTATACGAGACCGAAATTACACGTCAAGTTGCCTTTAAGCTGTAAAAGTATTCAGTATATTTTGTTGTAAGACGAAATAAATTTACGCCGCAAATACGTCTTGACGTCGAAACGAATAAGACGAGGATACAGACGGGGAGTAATCCGCGTATATACGAAGCATCGTGAAAAACGTGTCGCGTTGGGGCGACGTACACATTTTCCGCATAAGAGGAGGAAAAAAGGGCGAAAAGAGGGCGATAGAAAAAGGAGAAAAAAAAAGCGAACGAGAGAAACACTAATCCGCGTAAAATTAAGAATCTAAAAAGAGTGGCAATTTTTACGAACATAATTTATCCATTAAAAGCGCCGTCTGGACGTTTGGCACATCGCGTTTATACATAAAATGGCAACACTGCGTCGAAAGGTTGTACGCGCTGGTGGAAATTTTCTCGCGACATGCCGGCGGCAGTGGTATTCGTTTAAATGATAGGTCGATCTAAATGATACATACGTAAAGGTCCTTTTCAACCCCTTGGAATATTAGAAAAATTTATAACCAGGTCGTAAAAAGTGAAACGCATAAATTAAACGTAGTATTAAGGTGCGCTGCGGCGATGGCCGGCCTTCGGCTTTGTCAGCGTCGCCGTCGTCGGGCGTCTTTTCCGTAGGCGATCTTCTCTTTTATGGCGAATTAACGCTGGTGAAAATTTTCTCGTGCGAGGGCGTGGCAACATGGAAAACTCGAGCGGTTTTCGTGCGAGTAGACGGGAAATGGTCGTTGGGCGCGAAGTGCGATAATTTCGCCGCCGTGCCTACGCTCGACGTGTACGCGTGCCCACGCCGGTTGTTTTGACATTTAGCGCGAGTGATTTACCCATATTTCGAAGCGGTGTAGGGTTTTTAGCCGCCAGCTCGAGTTTCAAAAGTCGACGGGGTTGCGTAGGATGGGAAATCGGATGATCGAGTTGTGTCCTTGACATGGTTTTCGCTAATCGTCGCGTCCGAAGCGGTGGAGTTTTGGCGGCGGTGCTGTGCGTGATGTCGAAGACGAAGGGTCGTACGACGATGCTGCGTATTCGAATATTAATTAGTGTTTGGTGGTTTATTCGTTGTTGTTCTAATATCATAACACGAGGTAATGTTCAATGTGGTAACACTGTTCGAAAGGCTATTGGTAATGACAACAATTTCAGCTGCCCCCTCCTCCCCGTTTTCGAGAAATAATTTTTTTTCGAAAATCAGATAGGAATTTTGTTTGAAATAATTTCAAGATTAATAATTTGCGATTTTTTTGCCGTCGAAAAGGTCAATTTTTGCAAAATGCGAAGCAAGGCAAAAAAACAACGCACAGAAATCCACTTTTTCGACGGCAAAAAAATCGCAAATTATTTATCTTGAAATTATTTCAAACAAAAAATGGTACATGATCCATAACCCAAAAATCGGTAAATTTTGTAAAAAAAATTATTTAAATAATGAGCTTAAGGGCGCGCGCGTTAATCGGTATTTCTCACCGTGCGGTAGCGCCTCGTTTACGGTTACGCGCGTTGCTGCGTTAGGCATGTTACTACAGGCCAAACGTGGTGCCGCGCAACGGTGAACGAGGCGCTACCGCGTAGTGGGAAGTTTCGGTCAACGCTCGCGCTCGGTTTTTGGGATTTTTGACCACGACATCAAGGGGTCGAAAATACATCGAAAAAATGAGTTTTGAAAATTGTGCCATTTGAGATTAGTATTTAAAAAAAATAAATGAAGTCGAAAACACCCGTTTGGAGGGGAAAACATTTTAAATCTCGTCGACTCAAATTTAAAAAAAAAAATCCTATCTGATTTTCGAAAAAAAATTATTTCTCGAAAACGGCACCCAAATATCATTAAAATCTGGACCCTGAGGCACATCGCTTATGCTTATCTGCCTATAGTCTTCCCCTGGTGCTATATCCTTTCCAAGACCATTTGCAAGAAAAAAAGGATTGATACATATCGCGTTTTTCTCGTCAACTTCACAATTCACATTCTACGTGAACAATGTTAATAACTCAAAATGTAGGAAATTTTATAAGGAACATTTTTAGTTATTTTCAATTTTCGTACACCCACTTTTTCCCTCCTTAGAAGCCACATCGCTCGTTTGTCAATCAAAAAGACCGCCATTTTGTAAGTTACCCCCACTTTATTTCTTTGATTTTCACTTTAATATGTTCCCTAGGACTCCCTCTTCAAAAGAAAACATATCCCGTCAAATCGGCAGGGGGTGCCGTTCCCTTCTATGGGAGCTCCCCGACTATCAATAACTCGGAAAATTATCGGGGGAAAACCAAAATGTGGAAACCTTCGGTTCCCAAAAAATGGACAAAACACAAACCGATGGGTGGATAAAGTGAATACATCACTACGCTTCTAACCCAAATTTGCCTTTTCGGGTAATTTTTTCCGATTTCATTAGCAGGTTCGCAAAATCGACGAGAAATCGAGTCGCCACGTTAAATGAATAAAGTTGCGGATATTTTCACAAAAGCTGAAAATTTCGCGTGATACGTCGCAATAGGCGTAGAAGAAAGAAAAGGATGGACGACGCGGGGCTCGCGGTGCATCTAAAATTTCGTTTTCGTGTCACGTCTTTTAAATATAGAGCGTCGGAATTGAGCGGCGCGTCATTGCGCCGGCAAAGGCTGCGCAATCGTATACGCATCGTACATATGATACCGTTGAAAAGGCCCAAGCTCGGTTGCCGTAAGCGATAAGGCTATCTAAAGGAAAAATTTCTTCGTTTATATCACGCTGTAGGATTCTGAACAAAATGGCAATTGCATGTACGCGAACGTATGCATATGGGTGTGTGTGCGCGTGTATACGCAAGAAAGACGTATTCGTCGGAAGAAATATGCCGGAAGACGTCACACCTGCGGACTTGCAGCACGGAATGCGACTCCATTTTAGTAATCACTGTTTCCCATAGAAGATACTTTATAGCGTAGATGGTGGCGTATAGTTGCACATCTTGATAACCAACTCGCTCGAGCCCCCTTCTGCTTCTGACCTCGTTTAGCTACAAAGTATTGCCGTTTGTACCGCCGCCCATAAGTGTATTCCCCCTTTTGGTACGCGGATATTTGCTCGTCGGCCGAGGCGACGGCGGCGACGGCGGCGGAGTCGCGGTCGTCGTCGATATCGCAACGTAACCGAATCCACGCCGGCGGTCGCCTCTGCGTCCGGTCAGCGTTACCGGTACCCTCCTCACTGAGGAGTATAAAAAATAAAAGGGGGATTCTCGGGTTGTTCTAAATGAGTGAAAATTCGCCGGCATTATGTAGCGTTGGTACGCCTATATCGTTGAATTACTCGTTATCGCGGCTAACCAAGTGTAATTAAAAGTTTCGCCGGAGTTTTCGCCACACGTTTCTAGTCCGTTTTGCCGAAACTTAAGTACGTAGTCTTAAAATTTTACAGACTCGCGTAAATTAATAATGCAGGCTGGCTGCGATGTGTACTCTAACGTCGCCGTACGTTGAATTTATTCCCTCGCTAGTTTTCTAGATTAACTATTCTCGCTATGAATGGTTGTTAAGATGTTTACCCAACTCCGAGTACCATAAACGGTGATTTTCCATTTATCAAGGGGTTTACAAGAGGGTTTTTCAAACGGTAGTAGCATTAAGTAAATGAGTTCTTTTGCCGGCGGGTAAATATACGTACTCCTACTTTATGTGTACAATGTACATTACATCTCGTACGTTTATGTTTATCTAAATTCGCATGAAATTGCGAATTTTCCTAATGCCGTGGTTGTGCCGCATGTTTCAAGCGCGAATTTTTCGCACCCAAATCCTGAGCAGTCATTTAATCTAGGTGACCAAAAGGCCGCTCCGATGTTAATCATTTTTCGAACGTATTGATAACATCCGGTAATTACCAGTAATTTATGGTCATTTACCCGTCAGTTGTGGTAATTTACTAGTAATATATGGTAATTTATGATAATTCACGAATAATTTATGCTATTTTACCGGTAATTCATGGTAATTTACCGGTAATTCATGGTAATTTACCGGTAATTCATGGTAATTTACCGGTAATTCATGATACTTTACCGGTAATTTATGATAATTTAACGGTAATTGATGGTAAATTACCGGTAATTCATGATAATTTAACGGTAATTGATGGTAATTTACCGGTAATTTGTGGTAATTCACCAGTAAGTTACGGTATTTTACCGGTAATTTGTGGCAATTTACCAGTAATTTAATTTAGGTAATTCTAACGTGATTTATAATGATTTAACCGTATTTTTCGGTAATTTACCGTCGTTTTGTGTATTTTACCACCGATTTATGGTAATTTACTATTAGTAACCAATGATGATTTACCATAAATTTGCGGTTTTTCGGTAACTTATCATTAATTTTCCGCATTTACGCTTATGTTCGAAATTTGATGAATTTCGGTTCTCTCGTTCTGGCGTAATGAGGTCACAAAGGAAACTGCTTTTATCTTACATTTATGTAGATTAAGCTATCTGATTGAAAATGCGATGAAGAGAAGTTACAGGTAAAAAAATCGCATCTCGGGTACTCCCGTTTCCTCTGGCGACAATTGGATGGCAGCTAGAAGTTGTTGAAGAATTTTTTCGCCAGATTTTCGCCATTACAACGCAAATTTCGAGTCGACTACGTCATCGGTGTTCTGGATATGAAACCATTGTTCCTCAGTAATGCCGTTGGGGTCTCAATATGTCGTCTTTCTCCTCCGGTTGCGCGCCATTCGATTATTTTCTGGGAAGTTTTCCTTCGCGTCCATTTTATGTGGGAAAATATTGTTCTTGTTTCAACGGCAATAACCAGTAGTTCTCGTTGACTTTATTAGCGTCGTCGCAGAGTTTTTCAAATGCAACGCTTTCCTAGTCAATTACGCGTATTTTGCATGTAAATCGATATAGCAGTGGGTGTTTTCCCCTCGTTATTTTTGAAAATTTTCCTAGCTCGGCCGCAGTGGACCGAGTATATTTTTAGATGCGAATAAACGTATGTTCGGTTGCGGTCTGGCCGTTGATGGGTATATTTTTCCTGTCACCGATGAAATTTCAAGATATCTGACAGGCGGTTCGCGTATATAATAAGCACTTTTGAAGGTAGAATTCACAGGCTTGTCAGCTCGGCGACTGAATGACGCGGCGCGGCGGTGAGATACGAGTGGAAAGTGCGCGGCGGCGTAGCGGCGTTGGCGGCTGGCGACTATGTAAAATGATATGGAAAAAAAAACCACAAAGTATGCAAAGCGGGTAATTTTATCATAATTTGCGCATTTCAGTAATAAATAATCACAAAGCATGGAAATTGTGCGAGTTCGTATGTACGAAAATGATATACTCAGTGGCGATACAAGAGGAATGGAGTAGATAAAGAATATCATTTTTTTTTTTCTTTCATCATTAATAATAATGGAACGCCGGCAGAAATACGCAGGAAGAGGAATAAATTGAATCAGATAAAAAAAAGGGCTAATGAACGTTGCGTACTTAATGACATATTTGAAATGTATCTTCGGTAATCTTCGAAGCGTTTCGAAACATTGAGGTAGGCTAATGTCGACAAATGGTGTTGTGTGGGACGGTGCAACGAGCAAGGTAGGACGTATCGAACGGACATCGATGTCGTGTAAAATTTGATTTAGCGAAGCGCGAAATTTTTCGTTGAGTAGATATTTTACGAAGTAGACGAGGTGAAGAAGGCGGAGTTGAAGTGTACGAGTAGCGTTGGTATTTAATTAGCTGAAACTATACGGTTAAAGAGAGGCATTAAAGGGTGTTGGAAGTTACGGTAGGTGTGCCGAGGATCGAAGGATGATGGTACACGAGAGTGAAGTCGCAGTCGGTAGCCGAGGGTGGAAGCAACGTCGAAGGTATTTCGCGGATGCGTCTGTGCGAAGAAAGGTAAACGTGATGAGAAATGGGAATTGCGACGGAGTTGAAGAAGAGCGTTGAGGTGCGTGGAAAAAAAAATAAAAGACGTAAAAATGAAGTTTTACGAAATTCGACGTCGTATTGTAGGTAGATAGTACGAGGATTATTAAAAAGATAGAGGGTTTAGAGGGGGGAGGGGAAGGGGTAACGTGTCAAGAAGCTATCGTCGAGTACTCGTGTATAAAGCGTAAAACGTATATGCCGCCCCTTGTACTCTCCGGCGTAGCGCCACCGTTGCGCCGTTGTCGTCGGCCGCCCATAAAAACGACGTAAGTCAATGACCTAGACGACGGACGGCGTACTCGAGTATGTTACACGCAATACGCGCTTCTTAGTAACGCAAAAACGCCGGCAGTGTTGCCACTTTTAAGTGTAATTTTTTTTCAGCCCGAACCGGAAACGCGGCGCGGTTTACTTTGTCGAACGCTCAGATCCTCCGTTCGGCGTATTTCTGTGAGCTTAACGATGAAATTTTAATCGCCGAGTGCGCAGCGTACACCGGGTCGACGTCGTGGTGCCGCGTCGCGCTGCGGAATTTTTTCCGTTTCGGTGTTGGGCGCTTCGATACGCCGTGCTAAGAAAGGAGCCGAAGGAATAGCGTTGTTGAAAGATCTATTCGTCGGAATTAATTATACTCAGTAACCCGAGAGTCGACTCTTCAACGTCGTATAATCTCTTTTCCTTTTTTACTCGCGTAGCTTCAATAATTAGCTTTAAATACGATTAAATGACTGTTTAATTCGTAACATTGTAACGCGTTGGTTGACTGTCGCAAGTAACCATCGTGTGATCCGTAATTCGAGCGAGATACTTGAACCAAGTGTTTCGAATGGCCGATTTCATCGATGTAAAATTTTTCGAAATTGGAAAAGAAACGAGATTTTGTAGACATGTCTGGAAGAGAATGCATTATTTTGCTGGTATACCTCTGCTAACGTGCGGGAGAGTCGTGTTGCTGAAGACAGGATCGATTATTAGGGGGACACAGGGATCATGTAGGTTTAAATTTTGGCAGGGAAAATGGAATCATCGAGGGTAGTTTATTTCTGTCGATTTATTTAAATAATTCGTTCATTGTAGGGGCTAGATTCTCTACTCAAAAAAGTGCTCCAGAAGATGAATTTTTTACGAGGGGTGGGTGAAATGTTATGCATGAGAAGTAAACTTACAGAAGAGCTATTTTGAAAAACGAAAAGTCCCTAACCCCCTGTTCCGTTTTCCAGCTAGAAGGATGGGGGGGTCAAAAATGTGGAAACATTTTTTTGGGAGTGGGCGTGGGGATACTACTAATATCAATGATGAAAAATATCCAAGTTCCCCAAACCCATATTATTCGTGTCATTGACCCATTTATTTAAATTCAGGGGTACCTAAATTCGTTATTTTTAAAGTTCTTTTACCGTCCCCTAGAAATGGAAAAAAATGGACGACCATCAGAAAGATGATCCAAGTTGTCCTAGTGCCTCTCGGAATAGCGGTCATTGAAATTTGGGTAGAGCACTTCATCCTCTAGGGGTACCTAAAGTGAGGTAAATAAACCCAAGTGAGGTTTTTTCAAAATAACGGCTCAATATTCGTTTTGTATGTTTTCAAATTTCGTCATTATTTCATCACATTATCACGAAAGCTGTAAAATTCTCTTCAATATAAGCTTTTTTATGGAGTTTAATGAAACTTTTTAGAACTGCACATTAAAATGGGCTCTGTTCGTTTGCATACGCAGTAATTTCTTTTCTACTAGTTGTTATATCCTTTTTTGATGAGGTGGCAGGGGAAACTTCCCTTTTTACCCTTGGCAAGCACTTGGGTGTAGAAATTTGTCGAAATGTTGATATTTTATTCGACGAATATTTCAAAAAACATCGAATCGATTTTGGCCATGACATTTCGGAGCCGCGTTTAACCCTAGTCGAGAACATTTCAAAAGCGAAAAAAAAAAAAAAGGAAAATGAAACCGATACAGTCTTCGTATTTACAAACGATTCTCGGTGTTTTCGAGTAGGTAAACAAGAGTTGGAAAAAAATCACGAATCGTTGGAAAAAAATAGTTTTCGCCGACGAGTATTTACCTTACACGCAAATATTCCGCTGATTATTCACATAGCGATAATATGATTCGGTATGTAGTGCATTTCATGCATTTCTCGGCTCGAGCAACGTGCGAAGGATGCTAGAAGCGTTCGCGGAGGCCGGAGGGCGGAAATGAGAACCTATGGAATATTTCCATTATTACGGCATTTTTCGAACAATTGGCATTTTTTCGTTTTAACACGTTCGCCGGTGCATCTTAATAATTGGATATTAATATCGGAGCGATTTTTAACGCTTTATTTTCCAGTGTTCGCGTCGGTTTTGGCGTTTTCGCGCATGTCACCTTTTGCACTTTGTGTGAACGGTTTCTTTTTGTGTGATTTTTTTCATGCGCTGGATTTACGTCGCTTATGGACGAGTGTACGTATAATTGAATAAATTAAACGCGCGATGTGCCGCTATATTTACAATTTACTGAAATGTGGCGAGGAATTTGTGGAATGTGGAAGTGCAAGAATGTAATGAAGTTGCGTTCGGATCAATTAGCCTTCAACATGCAGGTTTTGATTAAATGGATGAAATTTTTCATGTCATATGTAATCGTTCGGTTTAAGAGCGAAGAGTTTCTTCGAATAAGATCACCCGATGAGATAAAGTAATTAAAAGATAACGCGACTACGGGATTAAATTGATGTTTTTTTCGAACATCTTATGCCGAGCTACGCGCGGCGCTTCGATTACAGATGACGGATGGAAAATTCGAGCGAAGGGGTTGTGCACCATGTGACGAGGATGGTGGAAAAAACTAATTCTAGCGAGTGTATTCGTTCGTTGTACTTATGTGGGTCTTTGGGTAAACTTGGTATATTTTTTAATAACCCTTTTGTGGGTGCTTCCTTTTTTGGGATTTTCTGGAGGTACGAGGGCGTCATGGGATACGATACGAAATGGTTACATGATGTTGATAATTTGCTTGTGAGGGATGTGCGGGCGTTTGAGGGGAAGTGAAGAAGAATTGAAGAGGATGGCGAGTTGGTTGACGTCGATATGTGTATGTGGCATGCTGTGTGTGTGTGTATGCGTATATGTATGCACACTATGTACGAATCAGGGCGAAGAAGGCGATTTGTTTGGTGTACGCGTGTAGATAGGACGAAACGGAAATACGTAGGTCGGCCGTTGGCCGTAAATTTCGAAATCGGCGAACGCGTGCGTAGCGGCGTACACGGGCGGCGATGCGGGCTCGGGCGGTGCGAGGGCACAGCCGGACATATACATATACGTGTGTATCCGTATCGCAGAATGTATTGTATATACTTTAACCATTTGAATAATTTATTCTCGATATATCGCCGACGACAGCTTTATCGAAAAACCATATAAAGAGCAGAGGGTGGTTGTAAATAATTTATACGTTCGATTAAGTCGTTTCGTTAGCCGGCGTGTGGAAGAGCAGGGCGCGACGAAGGGTTGTGGCACATTTTCGCAACACCCTTTGATGTGCTCGATTAGCATAGCGATAGAGTCGAATACCACGGATGTGTAAATTTGCCCGAGTTAAAGGTGCACACGATGCGGAGGCTGCGTGGTGCATGCTGCATATGCGTAATGCATATAATTGTACGCGTCAGCGTCGACGTGCATATGGCATCGGCGTTGCTCGCTGCTCGAGCAACGAAAACGTGCGCATTCGAAGATCGGAATGCGGTGTCCCATTTAATCATTAACCTTATTTCTGGCTTTCGCGGTGAATGGCGGCTGCAACGGATGCCAAGGTGGCCGCAGTGAATGGCGACGGAGGCGACGTTATCAAAGCGAAATGCCGCCCGGACGCCGTGTACAGCGACGACGCGCGTCTACAAGATGATACGCAGATGTCGACGTGATTGGCCTCTTCTCGTAGGCCATCATCGATGTGTCCATTGTGTGTATGTGGCTTTTTATTGTACGAATATGAATGCGATGAACCGTTATGTATATGTGCGATGTTTTTGCGTTTGCCTATGTCCCTTGTGAAGTTGTGATATTATTACTTCGATCAAAAAAGCTCGCAAAGGAAAACCATCCGTAAGCAAAGGACGATTTCAGTTGGTGTGTGCAGTGTGCACTTGCGCGTATTGCAGAATAAATACGCAACCAGTAGTGGGAGAAGGTGGGTTACGTGAGAAAGGGAGGGAGTACGCAAAATTTTGAAATTTTTCTCGAAAACCCGAAAAAACGTGAAATGTTTTTGTCTAGTACATATTACCCAGGATCTGCACTATTTAGCCTTGAAATTAAATAAGATAAACGATTTAAGCATTTTTTTTGGCCTCAATATGTAAAAAACTCGTGTTCGCTTTTTCGTATTATTTTAGCAAGTAAAAATTGAAAAAAAAATCATTTGCGAGCCGTTTCTTAGTTATGGGAAAAATGGAAAATTCCATATTTATTCGGTGTTTAAAAGGGAAAAAATAATTTTTTGAAATCCCACCACTGGATGATACTGCGAAGCGTAGGGTTGCGAGGAAAAGAAGTTCGTCAACACATTCAGTATGTAGGTCCCAGGTAGCAGATAGAGGTACAATTAGGGAGGTACAGAAGTTGGGAGGTAGTGGGTAGCTAACTAACCACGTTATTCTATTTTTTTTTTGAAAAAAGTTTTTTTCTGTTTTATTACGGTAAGTATAAAACGCATTCCACGATGAATGATGTTTCTCCGTTGCAAATTCCCGTATTATTGCAAAATTGCTAACGTTCAGGGTTACAAATTTGATGGTTAATTATTTGAAAAATTTTTTGTATTTATGCAACTCGAGACTCAAGTGTAGAGGTGAATATTACCGCATAGTGCATCGACACGACCACAATACGACATAGTAATATTGTTTATGCGATAGAATTCGAAATATTTAAAAATTGTCAAGAGCGCGCGGAATACGCCTATTCTTTTCTTGATTTTTCTCCGTCCTTTTTTACTTATAAGAAAGGGATAGCATTTTAACAGTAGTGTTATCTTCGTCTTCGCATACATATACCAGTCTATATTATACTCGTACATGTACACATACACATACTGGCGTATATATCTATATTGTAAGCGCACACACAAGCGCACATGAACACAGATACAGTTTAAATACGATATACGCACACAAGTACACAGGAGAGACAAACGCGGTACCTACTTTCGGAGGAAGGACGTGTGTGCGTGAGGAAATATGCGTCCTGTTATCTTTTCCACCTCTTCGCGTCGCCATTTAGCCGCGTCTCGGTCGCGGCGACTGCGGCCGCCTTGCGTCTTTGTTGCCGCGTTCGATGTGTTAGTATCGAGTGTGTTGGTGTGCGCGTGTTTAGGTATAAAATTCAGTACGGTATGTGTCTACGGTACCCCCACCTAAAATAGTTGCACTTCTCCTACTACTGCGCGGACTAGTCGGTTTTTTGAATGAATGCGGTTTTGTGGTGGGGCTAGGTATAGTGTAGTTGTCTGCCAAAGTTGAGGGTAAAGTGGCGCCCCTTTCAGAACGTGGGGAATTGTGGTTCGGTCGACTCGCGGCCCGCATTAGGCTCATCCTTATTGCCGTTGTTCTCTTTTCAGTCTTCATTCAAGGTTGAATACTTTGACTTTGTGGACTTGCGTTGTTTTTGTTGTTCGATTAAGTTTTTTTTTTGCGATGAATATTATTTTTTTTTAATTATTGTGATCTTAAGTAATGTTTTTTTATTCGACGGAACGTTTTTTTTTGTGAGGTGTTTCGATCGGTTTTCTTGCGGAGTTGCGAAAATTCGCAATGTTCTCGTGGTTGTGTATGGTTCGCGCGAACCTTCGCGTTAATTTTCTAAATAACTATATCATGTGACTGATGTGAATTTCGGATTCTATTTGACGGTTATTGTACAATTAACTTTGAATGTGTTACATCGAAAAATGTCGGATTCTTTGCAACGTGTAATTTATCACGACCAACCAGCATGTTGGAATATGAATTTGTTATTTGAAATTAATTTCTATTACGTTGTGGTACTCGTGTAATGTGTTCAGCGTTCGTTCTCGCATATGTGGAAGGTAATGTATTTTTTAAACAGATTTCATTTTTTTTTTTTAATTTTACAATTTTCAACTTGTAACGTATTTTCATTGATCATTAACAAATTCATCGCTTATCGATAATATAACGTTGAAAATTCCTGTTAACGTAAATTATTTCCAAGTAACGTAACGTTAATTTTGGTAACGTTTAAAAAGTTAATTTATTATCAAGCAAATATGGCGTACATTTTGTTGCCGAATTATTGGTTTTGTTTCTACAAAGCGTATTATATTTTTTTATACCGATTTGTAATTTCATCGTTCATTATCCGCCGTTCTTGTTGTAATGGAGAGGATATTAAAGACGTGAAATTGGAAACGGAAAAATACCCGAAGCATTTGTGCGACACGCACGTGTGTTGATTTTTTTCCTGTCAGAATTTTCTGTTTCGAAGGAGAGCACACAGTAATGGCGCAAGCGCTTTTGGAAATTTAACCGTGGCGCGCTCTTTCGCATCTAGCGTTCACTAAATAGTGTAAATTGTGATCGTCAGATAGAGATGGATTACGAAGCTTTTTTTTTCTTTTTCGAGTTTTAATTTTAGAGAAAATTTTTCAATTAAATTTTGCAATATTGCAACATGTATAATTTTTGCATTATGACGTTGGCGTATATGGTCACAGTCAATATTGCGATGTGCGTATGTGTTAATCGATGTGTATGTGGCTTTTGTGTATCGCGGAGGTTAACGCCCAATTTGTGTATGGGCTTTTTGCGTGTACGTGTGCCGTGTGGTGCGTGACATTGGACTCGCGGCGACAGGTTGAGGTGAGTATATTTTTTTCGAAAATTGAACTTCTCGAAAGCTAAAATTTGCGTTGCGTATTCGAATATTGGAAAGGAGTTAACTTTAGTGTTTCAATAATGAAAACAGCTAAGGATATTCGTATCGTTTGCCAGCGTTCGATAGAAAGTATAATATGAGACGAACTAATTATATTGTTTCGTTGAATTCCGTTAGAATGTTTTAAGAGTTTGTTGACCAAGGTCATTGTTCGTGGTTGGTCTCGCCTGATGGAAATCTTATAGTCGAATTTTTCAACATGTTTCGAAGAAAATGTCGTGGTTTGTGGAATTGAAAAGAGTGGAAATCTTTCTTATCATGAAGAATGATTTTCGGTGAGTTTAAGTTTTCAAGTTCGAACGTGTTTTTCGCGCATTTTCACGAAACTTCGGAATGGAGTATTTTCCAAGTCGGTTGCAACGTGCAAGTGGTGAAGTTTCATTTATGATTTGTGCTTGTTAGTTGAAGCTTGTGCTTTTGTTTTATTTTTATTTGTGCAGTGTGTTATATGGTACATGGCGAGTTGAATTTGAATTTTTTTAATTTCGAGGAAAGTGGACAGAAGTGTTGTAATCGTTCATTAGTTTTTCTCTTCTCGTTGAATATTTTTTAATTGAATGTCGTTGGCTTTTGTTGTAAGGTTGACGTTTTCATGTTGGAACGGAATTTCATCGTTTTTAAGCGATTTTTTTTTTCATTTAATAATTTAAATGAAATTTTGTTGTGAAATTGAATATTTACTGCGATCATCATTTCATGGAGCAATTTGAAAGGTATAAAAGTGAAACCAAGTAACCGCGATGTGACATTGGCGTGTCATAATGAAAAAAAAATTAATTTTTTTCGCACCAACACGCAAATATCGAGGATTTCGTGTGTTGAAAATATTTTAGTTTATATTTCTTGGAAGTTGATTTCGTATGAAATGCGCCAGTATAGAAAAAGAAAAATTTTCATCATCGAATGGTCAACATATTTTTCGTTTCTTTCCTGTTTGTCTTCGTTATTACGTTGTGAATTTTTTATAATTCACAAATTATAAGACGACGAAGGAAAATAATATGTAAATTATTAATTTTTAGCGATTCTGGGTTTGTTGTAGAGCGTCTTATTTTTGTTTGGCGTCTCCTTTCGGTTAGCAGACGTGTAAAATTGATTTTATTTTATATTTTATTCGAATTCGTGTGTTCGATATTTTTAGTGAAATTTTTTATTTTTGAATCGAACAATAATTGTGCGATTGACTATAGTCTATTGATAGCTGTTTGGGAACACCTGAACGCATATCTAAGATGGGTTCCCTTGGTTTGTACTTTGTGCCGCAGTTGAGAAACGTTCCTCGGGTATTTCGAGAGCGCGAAATCCGGTACCTGCGTTGGTTACCGAAACGATTACAGGGAATCGAGGTAGAACGAAGAGGGAGCCGAGGAAATGATGGCATTCTCGATTCCATCGATCGTGAATCGTAATTATAACCGACTTGAGATCGATCGATGGAAGCCGCGCTAAGGAATATTCGAGGTTCGGAAGTTGTTTTTTGTTACTTGTTCGGCGTTGTACTGAACGACTAGAAACTCGGGAGGTGATTCTGTTGCGAGACGGAATGAATATCCGGCGCAGTGTGGTCTGGTTACGAAGGATGTACTGATGGAGAAAAGCTAACAAGGGAACTCGCTGGAATCCTTTGGTTGTGGCGACAAGAGGTCGTGTTTGAATAGGCAGGTGTTTCGATGCGAAGGTATGGTTTTCGCGATTCGGCGAGATACGAGCGAGTACGCGAAAGGTGTGAGAAACGGTAATTGGAACGTTTTACGATGGTTTTGCGAATGAGAGAAGTACCCGCGTCGAGGAAAACGATGGTAATTGGTTTTGCCGTGTGATTCGGTTGCGCGTATGCGCGATTAATACGCTGTGGCGTTGTCACTCGTACGAACAAGTATAATATATCGCGTCGAAACAGGCAGGAAGAGAGTGGGTAAGAGGTGAATACGAGATAAGGCGGCGGAGGCGATGCCGGCACATATCCGACATACATACGTGCACACGCGCACACACGTACACCCGTACACGCTGAAGGGGAAGGAAAACTTGTTGCTGGAGCGCGATCCGAGGTTAGTGAACTGAGCGGTATGCGCGAGAATGGGTTTGATTTGTTTTGTGCTCTCTTGCTCTTTTCTCGCTGCCTCTGTGTGGTATTGCGGTTTAAGATGTAGGTGTGCGCGTGTAGTGGTCGGTGTACGCGGTTAATGCACGTATACGTGTACGGTCGGCGTGTGAGAGACGAGGTAAGCGGCTAAAGGATACGGATACCCATAGACGAAACGACCAAGTATGCGGCTTGTTTCGCCGATTTGACCTTGATCGCGTACCCGAAGCTCTTATCGAGAAGCGGCGTCCGTCGAGGGAGCAACGATGGCGACGGTCGCGGGTGTACGAAGATGCTGCGGAGTCGGCGAGCGAGACGACGATACCTTTGGCGTGATATCGCGACCGAATGACGACGTGGAAAATTAGAAAGCTACGCGTAGGTCAATTGTAGGTGTCGGCTTTTTCACTAGTAGGTTGCGGCATGTGTGTGGAATGCAGATGAAGGAGATTGACGTAGATCTTTTTCCGCCGCTGGTACCCGGCGGTGTGGTCTTTTTTGGGAAGTTATGTACGCGCAAGTGTTGCCCGGTACAGAAGGTGGCGTTTTCCGGTGAATGTTGTTTGTGTAGGTGCGCCGCAGAGTCGTAATGTCGGCGATGGCGCCTCGCGACGTTTTCCAATCGCCGCGGCGCGTCGAATCGGTGCTTAGGGCTGTGAAAGTGCATCGTGGAGTGCGGCCCAGCGACGCAGAGGTGTTGAATTTGCGGCTAAGCGGTGTCGCGGGTCTTCGTCAACTGCGCGATTTGGACTCGAAGGAGGCGCGAATTAAGGCGTTGTCGATCGCTTATTTTCGCCGACTAGTCGAGGTGATTCTTTGGTTTTTGCGGCGATTACACACAAGTACACCTCGTTCTTCCTCGCGTGTCCCATTTGCGCTGGAATTTTATTTGTAATTACTCTCGAAGAGTAACGTTACCAAAACCAATAGATCTTGATTTTTGCTTTGTTTTTCGTCAATTTCAGAGCCGGGCGGATTACTCGGATGAACAACGACGACTATGAACATGTTGGCGGCGGCGTTTGTGAGCCGTTCTCGGAATGAACCAGATTACCGGTACTCTGCGTCAGCCTGCTGTTCAACGTGAAGTTCGCATTTCGCCGAATTACGCCGTTCGTGTGTTGGTAAGTGTCGCATTTGCGGATGCAATTACTCGTCGAAGGCGCATATCGTCGAGATATCGAAGCTGGTTTTTTGGACGAATGATGATTTCGAACTGGGGTTTTTTTCTAACGACCACCATCGTGTACGCGTCACGTCCAAGATGATAGATATTAAGGTTACGTGTTACAGCTGCCGTCATTATTCGTGTAAAAAAATATGCAAAGAAGGGAAAACGTTCGAACCTAGTCATAGTTTAAAATAAAACCTTATGAAATCGATATTTGATGCGTATGTGTGAGAATGTATATATACATCTATATAACATAGTGAACGTTTTTTCTCATAATCGTTCGATGATTGGTATAGTTTGCGGTGGTGGTTGGGTGGCCAGAAGAGGAGGTGCGTCGGATTACCTAGATATGAGAATACGTATGATGTAATCTCAGCCGAGAGGAGTAATTGAGGTTACACGGCGTTGATACGAAGAGCAGAAGGGCGCGTCGAACGTAAATGAGATTTTCTCAATGGACCGTAGACCAGACGTTCTAAAAAAGTAAAAAAGGGAATCATCGAATTACGAGCTCGTTCACTGATGATTGCGAGGCTTGTTGGTATCTTTGAGCTTTATCGAATGATTCGTTCGGAAAAATTCGTCGTTTTAGCGTTTAACGTTGGCGATGGAGTTTGAAATTCGCGAAATATAATCGACTCGAGTATGCTTGATTTGGATTGGAAAATTAATTGAAATACCGAAAGATTTAGTTTACAGTCCAAACGGCCAAAAGTGCTCTGGAAATCTGATTTAACTTGCATTTTTGGGGAACGAAGAAATCAGTTGGATTCTTGTAAATAGGAGTGCCACAACCCCATAAATCGGTATTTCGAATTTTTTTTCGAGTAATTTTCGAGGATCTTAAGCTCAAATTTGAGTCACTTACTAAAATTTTCCTCGAAAGTAGCCTTGAGATTAAAAATAAAAAATAATTTAAATTAATCAGAGTAAATTTTCTTGTAATAATTTTATTAAAATAAAAAAGATAAATAAATGAACAAAATTATTATGATTTATAAAATATTATAATTTTTATTTTTAATTTCACAAATTAATTTTTTTCTTAAAATACATAAATTTAAAAATTTTTTGATTATTAAATAAATATTTTTAACTAAAAACTAAATTGAAACATTTATTTCAATTAAAGATACTTAATTAATTAAAAAAAAATTATAAATAATATCTAAATCTTTATTAAAACTAAACTTCTAAAATTAAATAAAATAATAATAAAAATTTTTTAATTATGTATCAAATTTATTATAAAATAGAAATAAAAAATAGAAAAAAAATATTAAAATGGGTTAAAGTTTTACGAGGAAATTAACAATCCAGAATAGTTTTTTTTTCTAAGACGATTTTGACTATATAACGCTCTAATTTGAGTGGGTTTTTGAGTTTTTTTTTCTCAAAAATAACGTTATTTGAATGAATTGTTGAATTTTTCCTCAAAAGTAATCTCGGAGATACATCAAAATATGTTAAAATACCATAAGGACGTCAATAATTCATAAGATTTTTTTTTGGTCAATTTTGAGCATATACTGACACAAATTTATGCTTGAAATTCTCAAAAATTGCTTCAAATAAATGTCATTGCGGTTTTATGGATTTTTCGCAAAATTTCAACCCGTTTTTATGAATTACTTTCGAAAAAAAAAACTGAAAACCTCACTCAAATCTAAAAGTGGGCTCAAATTTAAACGTGATATGTTCAAAATCGACTCGAAAGAAGTTGCTTTCGATTTTTTAGTGAAATTTCAGACTCATTTTGATGTACCGCAATACGGTTACTGAAAAAAAAAACTCAAAACTTCACTCAAATTTGAGCGTTATATACTCAAAATCGTCTCAGAAAAAAAACTTATCAGAATTTTTGGATTCCTCGAAAAATTTCAACTCATTTTGTTAGGTCGCAATGTCACTTTTGAAAAATGTTGACAAATTGGTTTTTCGGTGAAAAGAGGGGAACCTCGTAACTTTGAAGTTCGGCCGAAGGATGTTGTGCGAACCATTTTCCAAAAACTTCGGCTCATTGGATGTAGATTGAACTCACGTATGCATTGGGTTTAATTTTTTTTGTCCCAATGACCGTATGAAGTGAATAAGGCCGTTATAGGGCAAAAAAGGTCAAATTTGGGGAAAAACACTTTGGGGACCCTAGCGCCTCATTGTTACCTTAGCCTAATGATGTAAACACATATTCTGAATCAGGGAAATGTCTGCTACAAAACTGTGAAGAGGGTTCTTGTCCTCACCTAAACTCAAAAAATAGGGTTTTTTAGGCTCCAGCCCCCTTTGTGCTCGTACTATAATTTAAAATACCGATTTTCGGGGTTGACCCACCTCCATCTATAAAAATCCAACTGATTTTTTCGCCCCCCCCCCTCAAAGTGCAAGCTGAATCCAATTTCTGAAGCTCTTTTTGCCATTTGGGGTGTAGACTATTGATTTTGGTCGGAAAATTAGTTGAAATACCGAAAAATTGACGAATGAATTGCACGTTCCGAGTGCGAATGCGTGTTTAGTTCGCAATTTATGCACGACCATCTTGGAAGAAATCGCGGCCGGGGCAGGAAATAGCCTACGAGGGGGGGGGAACGTTCACCGTAGTTGTTGGTTTTTCGAAGAAATACGAAAATATTTCACTATTTAAAGCTATAGTCGATTTTTTGGCGACCACTTCCTAACGTCGTGTTTCCGTTTCCGTTATATGGCGTTGATCCTTGGGTGCGCAGCGGCGACGGCGACGTGTACAAGATACACGTTACACGGAACTGATGAGGAAAAAGGTGGCGGACGGGAGGAGAGAGGTGAAAGAGGAAATACGTATGTCCGTTGCGGCGGTGATGTCGTAGCATGATGAAATAGCTCCGATACTCGCGTCGGCGAACGGTTAAACGACGATAAAAACCGTACGCGGTGGATGGGCGAGGGGTCGAAAGCTCTTTTCGATGAAGCGGACACCGGCGCGGCGGTCTATTTCGACTCGCGTATAGGTAATTGCGCCGAAAATAACTGGTGACGGGCCTTTTTCACTTCTCCGAAGCGTTTGCTCGGGTTGTGTGAGTCATGCGGACGAGGTAACGATTACGACACGTAGTGGTTTTTCTTTTATCGCCGTTCCATCGGCGAATTGTGTGTCCAGTTCCGGTTTGCGAATCACGTGGCCGATGTGAGCCGTCGGGGTGAACTGAGGAGGCTCAGGGGCAACGTAGCCTCGACGTGGTTTTGCACGTGCGAGGATGTGACGTCGACGACGTCGTAATGAATCATTTTCGAGCTCATTACGTCGTCGAGTCGCGCTATGTACCTGTGGGTGACTACCTTACGATGCGGGGTGAGGATTTGTCGAGACAGGGCATGCAAGAGATGGGGGACTGAAATGCGCCTCGATGTTGAATTTGGATATTCGGAAATTACCAAATCGTCGATATCGAACGGTGTTCGTTGACAGTTGATTTATTGGGGAAATACAAGAAAGGTGCTGGTGAGATCGGGTGATATGCTAATACGTCATCGGTAAATGGCGGTGATCGATAAAGATGCAAAAGCTGCGGATGCATGTCGTTTCTGCGTATTTTTTCATCTGATAAGATATTATAATTTTTATTCGAATGTCAGACTTCGATGCGCCAGAAAAGTACCGGCTGTTCGGAAAATGTCGTCGCTATTTCGAAGCATTTAAATTTCACCGAGTACAGCACGAGGAAACGAAGAGTAAAGTGAAAATCCCGCTTGAAAATGTGCGAGTTCGTTTGATAGATTGAACGAGTTGATCTCCCTAAAGCAAATTTTCCTCGGTAAACTACGAAGATGCATTTTTGAAGTAATGTTCGTTTTGCGACGCATCCTCTTCAGTTTCAATGGACCAATGTAAAGTATCGAACTTATTCAGATTTCGGTCACTGTTTCTTAAACGATACTTTCGGAACGCCTTATGCTCCCTTTTTTTTCAAGACGAATTGTAACTATGGAAAAACAGGACAATTCTCGAATTCCTGGAAAGAAAAAAAAAACCAAAGCGGTTCGGTTCTTCGTATTATCATGTATTATATTATGGACTGGTTGGTTGGGGAATGGGGGGTGAAGTTTACGTATTCTAATGGCTTTATTATGCGGTGCGCGTGTATGTGTTACGCATTTTGTCCTCGATAAGTCGAAAGAAAGGTTTTATTTTTATTTTTTCGTTTCGTCGACACGCACAAACGAAGCAAAAGGGAAACGAGTGGAAAAATATCACCGTTATGAATATTTGATTAAGAGTAAAATAATAACGCGGAAGAGCGGAGACGCGGCGGAGGGGGACGAGACGTTTGGAAGTGCGCAGAAGTGATGGCGGCGGCGAAGACGAAAAGAAGAGAAAATGTGCAGGTATTCGTTGTCACGTGTTCGCCTTGTTTCTCGGTTTTCATGTCGAACGACGTCCGTTTTATGGAATTTTCCATTGTATTCTTCGTGGTGACTGGAAGTAGGAAGGGTGAGGGGATTGTGAAACCATATGTATGTAGTAAGAAATACACGTTCGAGTTGGGTAACAGAGGATTAAGGTAATCTGACGCGGATTTCCTACGCTGAAACTGCTGCGAAATTTGAGCTGAAACGTGAAAATCATGGGAATCGAAAATGTTCCTTGACTAATTAGCAATGATATCGAAGTGGCTGACGTCTGGTGGCGCTGTGAGGAAATACTTGAAAACGGAATACTTGGAATTGTAATATATGGGGAAATTATGGTTTTTGAACTTTTACTCAAAAACGAGAGAACTTTAGAAAATTTTTCATCTATTGTAATTTGAAAAAAATTCAATTTCCTATTTTTTGATACAAAAACAATTACGTTTTGATCATTTTTACGGTTGTAAAACTCATTTTATTTTCGCGAATTTTCAGATTTTTACAATATTTTGCGACTTCGCATTCAAATCACTTCGAGAGATTGAGCCAGAAACACAAATTTTTTGTAAATCTCGAATTTTCAGAATGTTTTCCTCTTTTCAATAATGTATCAATGATACTAAAATGAACGACCAACGTAGTCATGAACTAATTAATCTATATTATGTAATGATTTTTGTAACATCAATTACGATTGAGAGTTATTATGAATAGAAAAAGGAGTTGTGTGCGGCAGCGAGCATTGCGAAGCAATGTGAGAAGGGTTTGGGGACAAAGGCCCCAACTAGCGAATAATTTAATGAAAAATTCATCGACAAAATTCACTGTTAAATCGTTAAAAAGAAGAAGAAATTCTACGAACTCGAGATTTACAAAAAATTCGTATTTCTGACTTGAATTCGAGGTAATTCTAATGCGAAGTTGTAAAACGTCGAAAAAAGCTGAAAATCAGTAAGAAAAAATTTTTGCAAAAGCGTCCAATTATTGAATTAGTAGATGCAAAATGAATTCGTCCCACAAAAAGTGTTGCTTATTCAACTTTCTCAACAATTTTTATTTCAAGGGTTTTCCATAAAAAATGCTCAACGTAAATTTGCGTAATATTGGTGACAACCGCATGTCGAAAGTATATGAGAAAATGTAACCCGGCGATGTGTATTTGCGTCGACGACGAAGAAGACAAATTACCGAGAGGAATTTGCCCTTAGAGGTAATCGATCGATATTTGTAATACGTGTATGAGAAAACCAATGGTGCACATTTGGTGTGGTTGAAGGCGAAAGAGATGGGTGCAAAGCGTATAATCGAATGTGAAATTAGGAATTACCTGGGAATGAAGAATGAAAGAAGCCTCGTGCGAGGGGGTTGTATTTGACTTTTGTATTAACGAAGGCCATTTTTCATTTCTGTGCTCCCTCTTACCTCGCGTACCTCTCCGACGAGCTCGCGATCGAAATTACTCGGTACCACGTGGAAATTTCCCGAAAAGTGGGGGTAAAGATGGGCTTTAATTGTTGCGCGAAAAATTACAAGGTAAATGTGGGTGCGGGAGGAAATGAAGGAGGACTTGGGTGTATTTATTAAACGTCATCGACGCGAAAGTAGCGGTTTTCGTTGTCGAGTGTGATTTTTCACCTTATTCAGAGTGGCCCCGCGCCGCATCGATGTGAAAAGAAAAAAAGGGTTGGAAACTACAATAAGATTTCGAGGTGGCGGCTCGTATGAAACGGAGTATGGCAATTGTAAACGTATTTGAGTTGTTCGTGAGTTTTGGGTGCGATTGGGAGGAAATTTATGATTTGTGGTTAATGTTGGTGAATTAGATGGTGGAAATGGTGCGTGCGGTGTTGTGATTTTTTCGGCGAAAAGGTTTTATGTGCCGAGATTTATGGCTTTTTCAAGGCGTAACAAAGGTATTCGCGAAATGACAAAAGATACGAGTAGATTTTTAATTTTTCCGAGTACTTAGTATTGTGATTTATTCGATGACGCGAGTTTTTGTGATACGCTACACGAAGCAGTAGGTTTTGTGATTGAAAAAAAAAGGCCGTATTAGAAGGAACGAGTTAATTATTGTTGATACTCGGAAAGAAGGAGCGAACGACCGATGAATGGCGCGTACGAAGGCAACGGTTCGTGGAATCGGTCTCGTTATTTTTGCGACGCGGTGGTCGTGGTTGGTGTGGAGAAGCGGAGTTCCAGATTCGAAAATGTGTTACTGAAGCGATGAAGATGGCGAGAGGATTCCGAGAATGAGAAATTGAGTATCGGTGATTTTTGGTTTTTCAAAGGTGTATTGTTCGGTGAGCGAGAACGGACGTGTTTCCTGTAGCATTTGCGCGGGTTTTGGTTCATATTCGATTCGGAGGTTTCGATTGATTGGGTTTTGTCGAGGTTGCCCGTGGTGATGTTGCGATCGATGGAATGAGTCTTGGGATTTGTCATCGAGTTGATTGGAGGTTGCGTGTGTATGGTGATGGCTTTTATATTTTCGTTGAGAGGTTCTACGCGCTACGCGATGTGTCGATGTGATATTTTCGTATTTTGTTTTTCATTTAGTGACGGTATCAGTGGTCAGAATGTACTTTTTATCCGCACCGAGGCTAGCAAAAGTGACAAGTATGTGACAGGGTAACTTACGGTAATTGAGAAATACGTGGATAAAACTAGTCGCGCGGGAGGATAGTGAAGCCTCAGCTCGACATGTGTATCTCGGTGAAGCAACACTTGTAGGGATTTAGTGCTAAAGCTCGTCCTGTTAAGTGGATTTTGTAAAATGGAAAAAAACTATGCGAAGGGTGAAGCGACTGTGGAAACCATCATGAGGCGTCTCGTGTTTGGAGACGGTCGTATTTCTACGGCAGAAATACCGCGATACATGCATCGCAAGGTGTGACGTTCTTTTGTAAAGATGTTTTCGCTTGACGCAAAATTCACGGTTTTGTGATTTTTTTCAGCGTGTAATCGTCGGAATATCGTGGCGGCGAGTGATGGTGCGGATGCGTTGAAATGCCGGTGCTCAAAGGAAACAGTCGGAATTGGCGTTGAAAAGTGCAAGATTGGCGGAGCCGACGAAACCGTGGATGGCTGAGGTAAAGTGTTCGCTTGGTGTAAATATGGTTTTTGTTTTACTCTGCTGCGAGGCTCATTTTCGTCTCGAAAATCGTCGGTGTGAGGTTGTCGATGTCCGCGAGTGTGCGTTTTACTCGGTGACAAGGTATCTACTTGGGAGGTTGGTACAAAAAAGACGCTGGTATTTTGTAGGTATGCTCGTCGATGATTGTAAGAATTGCGCAGGCGATTAGATAGATGCTGCAAGGATTGGGGTACCGCACAAAATCACCAAATCGGTTAGAAAGTAGTTAAAACGAAAGAGGGGGTTGTAAGTACTACGATACCGTTTAAATTTTCAAAATCCGTTAATTAGATCCCGAGAAATTAATTTTGAAATATTGTTTGCTGTGGAAACGTAACCCCGACGCGCATGCTGTAGTTGTGACGTCACTACCTCGGAAATGCGCGTTGGTTATGCGCAGATTAACGTTACCGCGTAATTCATTCGCTAATTACGCGAGAACGCGGACACTTATGGCGTTGGCCGCGGGCTCACAATTTAGAGCAGACCACGAGCTTTTTGTTGCTTCTTTGAATTTTTTTTTGAAGCGATAGAAGTCGAGATAAGAGTTTCGCAAAGTCGGCATTAACGCGATGTGATACGGTTATTTTGGGCATAAAACGATTGTTTTTGCAAAAAGAATTAGTTCAATGAAAATTTCTTTTGGAATCTGTAAACAATGTCGCAACCATCTTATGGGAAGTTCTAATCGTAAATACAAAGTTGTGTACCGAAAAGCATAAAAGGGGGCTGGTTTTTTTTTCGGTAATAGTGTTCTGTACTTCATTGCTGTGGAATTGACGAATGCTCGATGGAGATCGAAGACGTCGGTTTGTTGTTTCGACCTCGACGTCTTACGCGGTACGCGTCGATTGAACTTTGCCCGTGATAAACTAGGAATTTTCGATTAGCTAATTGCGGTAATATCGGACGGCCGGCGGAAGGTGAGGAGTCGGGGAGCGGTATCAGCGAGACGGGAAAGAATGAGAAAAAGGCGATAAAATTTTATAAATACGTGAAACGATCTCGGCGTGTTTTGTTTATCATTGTCGGAGAGCGTTTAAGACGCGATGCGGACGGATACGCGATAACGGTCGAACGCGTTGTGTGCGTGCAGATGGGACACACGGTGGGGGGGAGGGGGTAATTATAAATAAAAATTCGATACGTATTACACGCCAGATATCGGACATCGTATGGAAAAGAAGTACCTACGCGCGAGACGCAGGGCGTCTGAATGCGACGTATGTGCGAGTGTATTGGTACAAAGCGCCATACGCGGAGGGGAAGGGAGAGCTTGTGATAAAAGAACCGGAAAAATGTAGTTACAAAATGTTTTCTCTATGATTTATGAATGGAATCGGGATCCATTCATATGGTAATAGTTTACGTTGCGATGCTGCGGCTTTTATGGACGCATTGCTGTTGCTAATGCGCTGCGGCGCTGTGTGCTGCGAGTTGCGAGCCGCGAGCCGGAGTTGATTGTGTGTTTTGTTTCATTATATATGTGCACGTATGTGGTGTAGTTACGTTCGATGAATGGCCGGTGGAATTGTGCCTGCGTTTTTCGTTTCGATCGCCGATGGTGGCTGCGTGGATTCTACGAATCGTGGAGATTCGCGAAACGAAGCGTTTTTGCGGTTCGAATGAACGCGCCGTCTTCGAAGCGTCGTACTACTTCGCGATAATAAACGACGCGACGTACGTGACGAGCGGAACGCGCGGGTAGGAGCAGGCTTGAGAAAGTACACGTTCCCATGATCGACTACGCAGCAGGATGTCGCCTGTGTACGGACATATGTGCTACATATATCGCTACATTAAGCTGAGGTGTCGATTAGTGGTACGTTGAGTTGGTGTTTTTTCATTTTTTATAATTTTTTTTCTTCAACGGCGCACCTAACGTTAATGAGGTTGAGGATGAGGTCGTGCTGCGAGTGTGGCCTCGTTTTCGCGACGGACACGTGTATCGATTTGCGCACGAAAGGTGATGGTGAGTTGGAATGTCAAAGATGAGAGTTTGACGTGATGAAACGATGAGAATAGGGTGGATTGAGCAAGTTCATTTTTAATAGATGTTCGCATTTATCGCACTAAAGGTTCAATAAACGAAACAAATTCGACCTTTTGTTGGCAGGAATTGGAATATTTTACACTACGCTTATTTAATCGTAATTACCAGTATTATCCTGGTGTGGTTTGTACGCAGGATCTTTTTCGGTTCATAACGCGAGTTCTCGTGTTCGCAAGGCTAAAGGAGCAAATCTACGGACGCGAGAAGATGATTGAAAAAATGAAGGTTAAAAATGCCAAGACAGGAAGTGCTGATTTAGTTCGGGCGTCAGTACGGCACCGAAACGTTGGATAAATCTGCTCGCAAAGTCGACCAATTATCGATATCGATAATGAGATACGATATTGTTGAATACGGGGAATGAAAAAAATTCGTGGTAATAATTTATAAATAATTTAGGCGTCATATCGACGCGTTGATACGTCATTGTGAGGCGATGTATGTGTCCTTCTCGTACGTATAATGAAACGCTTTCGCGTTTTTGTGTCGGGTACGCGATACACACGGTGAGCGTACGCAGACGTCGTCGTACGGTATATGACGCCGATGTTTATTTTTCGGTGTCGAGGGTTCGCGGGAAAAGCGCGACGGGGAGCGTTTCGTGTTACGTAAAATGCGAGAAACTTCGAAAATGGAATTTTTTGAAACGCGTCGACGAGGAATGCGCCAAAATACGAGATTCCGATGTCGGAATTCGAGTTACGATGGGATGGCTCCGTTGCGAGACGCGACGCGCCTTCGAAATTAAATGTATTTCGCGACCTCTAAGGATTCCCTTTTGGCACTTCTGCGCGCGTTTTCGTTATTGTTTTCTTTTTTCGAATGCGCTCCTCCACCCCACAAGTCGTAGTAATGGTTCGAATACCTTCACGAAACGGTATATTGTTTACGGGTTACGCAAGAAATTGAGCGTTGAACCTTGAACTACGCAGATTTCAAACGATTCGCTTTCCCTTTTTTTTCCTCGCTTTGAATAAGGATAAATGCGAGCGAAGAAGAGCGTGGAATTGCGCGTGTTGATGCAACGACATGACGGCTGCGTATTTTGGTGCAGGGCGATTCGAGAAGCAATTTTGGCACGAGATATACTGTAAGATGAATGTCGCAGTGTGGGATAGTCCGAAGTGATGAAATGTGTTGAAATGCTCGAAGATCGTCGAACAATCGGAGTGATCGGATCATCGTGCATGTTCCTATTCGTCATTTTTGTCGAGTAAGAGAAAAAAAACGAGTTTGAACTTCGCGTCGATGTTGGTATGCATTTTTTTCCAAACGAAAAAAGATTTTAAAATATGTTTGAATATTTTCCACATATTTCAAGGTTTTGTCATATCGCGGAGGCCAATTATCGTGTTTTTTTCCTCTGCGTAGAAATTACGCCGAAATGAATAGAACAATGATTATTATTGTGATAATTTCCCCGAAAATGATTACGATCGTGATTTAAAAGAGAATTAGAGAATAAAGCATTTTGCTGCGGTTTTAGTTATCGTGCTGGAAATGGGAATGCAGAGTTAATCTAGATTTTGAAAGGACAAATTGAAAACAAAATGTCACGGAGTGGGGTATATTTCGAAGAAAATTATGCAGCGTCGGTTACACGTTTTTCGTACGTTTTAGTATTTTTAATTGCATTTTAAAACGACGTTTCCGTTCGTTTTCAGAATTCAAATCAGAAGTATGCCACCAGAAAGATGATCCGGCATAGAAAATGAGTTGATTATCATCGCGACGAGGAGAAGAGCTGAAGAAATTCGAATGCAAAAATACCAAAAAGGATCACAAATATTGACAGAATTTCCGAGTAAAAGGAAAAAATCAATTTAATAATTGTTTCATTTGTATAATGGGACGACGATTATCGTCGTTATGTGTTTTCGTGTATATACGCGCGCACACTCAGACATATAGATAGAGACGTTTTAGGGCGGAGGGGTTATGCGTAATAGGACAGCTAAACGTAGTGTAATTTTTTGTTTTTTTCTACTCTGACGCATTAAGGCTGGCGTCATTATTTCCTAATTTGAAGCTACGATCATTATTCGTAGGTATGGTGCGTATGTTGTTGAACTTTGTACGCTCTATTAAGTATTAAACACAGAAATGCACGTGAACGTCGAGAAAACGGTGGTGTTCCTTGGTTCTGTCTAGTTCGTGTACATTGTATGCGTGTGGCTGTGTGCGCGATTATCTATCGTGTTATGTGCGTTATGTTTGAATTTGAAATTCGGAGTTATCGGCGAAAGTGAACAAAACGTTTGAATTTTCGCAGAACTGCCGAATGACATGTGGTCTGGTCATTTAACGAAAACGTACTAGAAATACTTTGGTTTTTATTCAGGCGTGAATTTTCATTGAGAGAATCATATGCGACTGTGTAGCGTAGTAACAAAGAGAGGGAGAATTTTAGTTCTTATTTATGAATCGAACAGAAAAAATAAAAGATAATTAATATACGATAAAGAATGTGTTTATCGATAATGGGAAAAGAGGACGTTATCTGGTCGAACTTTACACCGGAAATGAGCGTTCGATCGAAGTTTATTTGTGTGCGTATACGTATAAACAAGGTTTTTTGTTGGGAAAATCGTTCATGTTCAGCTTGCCGACACACCATTATGGCGTGTTGAACCGTGTAAAGGTAACGCGCGGAGATGTAATGACTCGAGTTCTTAGAAATATGGCCATTTAATTGAATCGATAAATTATTACAAGTGTAGCGAGTCTTTTTCACCGTATGCGTGTGTGATCTTGTAATATATACGTGTATTTTTTTAAAACTTATTTTCGTGCTTTTTAATTAGGTCTTCTATCTGATGAAATAAATTGTCTTCTGAACGGAAGCGATTTTTTTCAAGTGTTTTGTGTTTTCAACATCGGTATAAGGCTGAAGAATGCGTGGCTCGACTGGAATGCGTGATTTGAGATGGAATTCGCGTATCAGCCGCGGATCAGCGATTAAGCGATGGGAATTGGGAATTCGATGATCGAGTTGCTTATTTTTGTAACGCGACGAAGATTTATTTGTGTTGATTTGTTTTTGCGCGATATTCATTTTCGTAACATGTATCAAAAGTGATTTTGAGAGAATCTCTTTCGAGTATGTATCGTATTATTTAATCTGGAGCAGCGTTTTTTATTGACGGGTGAAAATTCAGATCGAGTTTGTACGGTAATAGTGAAGGAATTTGTTCTAATGATAAAATGTCTTATTCATTTTCAACCGGTATTACGATACTAAATTGTAGCTACATATGTTTCAGATAATAAATTAACAAAAGCGCTGAGTACTTTTTCGTTCGGAACGATAAGGAGGTAGCTGATAAGAGTAGAAAAATTGGAAACAATCGAGACGATTTCTCGTGACGAACGCGAGAAATGCCAGTACTGCAGATATGAACGAGTTATCGGTTGTATATACCTATGTACTCGTAAATATGAATGAAAGATGGTGAAAAATTCGATGTAATCACGTATACGTAAAAACTGACCTTTAAAATTTCCTTTTGCGGTTTCGCAGGTATGCTTGAAATCGGATAATTTCCCAGATGAGGCGAGAAAACGCACGCGAGAATAATCAGAGACGTCGACACGATTGAGTGTAATATCCGTTTAGAAAGCGATTTTTCTTCTTTCACAATAAGCCACTGATTTTATTATTGATGTCGCTTGCGGTGTGCTGAATCTCGATTCGTTATCGTGCGTATGTTGCGTAATTACCTGAAAAAGGATATCTCGGCGATATGTGCTTTAACGCGAATAAGAATGCGTTGACAAATAATGTATGCGATTGTGTTTGAATGTAATCTCGAAGAATTGGCATATTTAGCGTATTACTTGCTTCCATTATCACTAATCGAATGATAAGTAGAAATAGATATAAGGACGCAGCGCGGTTGGAATGCACGAAGGGTTTCGCTAATCTGATGATTACAGAGAGAATAATGTTAAAGTTTACCTGTTCGAGTTCAACAAGATTGCGATGATTTATTTTGACTTGTTAATTATTATCGAAAATATTTCAGCGTTTATTTATGTTACGTTTTTTTAATATTTCAGTTCAAGTGTTTTATCTCGTCAAAAATTTCGTTTTTTGCAACGATTGACATTGATTCGGAACTGGTTTTCACGGTGATCTGCGGATTTTTCCAATGTTCTGAGATCATTGTGAAAGCTAATTTCGTTCATATATTCTTTTTTGAAATTCTACTCGGATACGTATCTTAGACGCGGTTGAAAGATTTCAGTTCACGTGTAGAGAGTAATATGCCGATGATATGCTCAAGAATATACAGCTCAGCGACTTAAAATAGATTAATTTGTGTTTGATAACTATTTATAGTGTAAGACTGATTAAGAACGAATTATTTGATATTGTTAATTACCAATTAGAATAGTTTGAATTTTGACGTTCGGGAATTCGAAAATTATTCAGTTGTGATAAGTTTTTGGACGCGCTTATCACTATTAATTCTATTACTGATTTGAAATCTATGTTATGTATTTTATTTATAATCATAATCAGTAAAAGAATGTGTAAATGATGAACACTCGATGTAATTTTGGGTAATCGTCATTTTTATTAGTAAATATAATCAGGGAAATAGTTTACATTCTTGCGCGTCTTTAAATTCTACGAATTCCTGCCGCAGCATTAATTTTCCGATCGAACGTTGAGACTTTGTGAAATTACGGAGGCACCTGTTAGATTCGCCTAATGTCGTATGTTATTCTTCTATGATTTGACTTCATTGGCGCGGTTGAGTCATTAGTGAAGCGTTCGTAATGGGGGATGATGCGTTTTGTTCGGTGTTAAAGAAAAAACGTGCTTTATTTCGATTAATTCGGATATTTCGGGACATCGCGTGAATTATGTTAAAAATTTACGTTATAAGTGTTAAACGTTGTAGCTGATAGTTGCTGGTTTGTAATCTATCTGTAAGTACCTATTAAGTGGTTAATTAAACTATTATTATATTGTATGGGAAAATAATGTCGGTAAAATATGTATAATCAGTGTTTGACTAACGAATTTTCCTAAAACTTCGATTTACACGTATGACGCGTGATGATCGAAAAAGATAAACGTAATAAAAATGTAAATGAATTATTCTCGTTGTGAAGCGAAATTAAAAATTTTTCTAGTAACGCTAACGGAATGTGGTTCTTGTACGGTGTTTATCTGGGAGACAAATTGTGGTCGTTTAAATTGTTATACATATATCAACGTGAACTTTGCGCTTTCACATTCCGTTATGTAAAAGAAATTAATCAAGATTAATCAAAATAATTACAATTAACGTTATTCCATGTTGTATGAACAATAAAAGGTTATTTTCTGTTTCGAGTTTGAATTGGCTAGTTGTTTATGGGGGTCGGTTGTTAAAGGTCTTGAGTAATTGATATGTGAAATGTGCAACGAAGTTGAAACTTGAGAAAAATTTTCAAAATGTTTGATTTCACTTTTGAATGGCGATTTGATGGGTTTAGTATTGCGAATATTTTCCGTCAAAAATGGTTTAGGAATGAAACGAAACCCTGTAAATATTCGGTTATCTTTAAACAAATTTATTCGACGTTTTTTCCTTTTTAAATTAACTTCGCCCAAATGTATTCACATGGAGTAAGGTTGTAAAGAAGATTTAATTCAAAAATTCCAAGTAGCCATATTCCTTTTTACACCCTCGACGAAATATAGTCTGTTGTTTGATATCTTGTAAATACTCGTGCGGAGATATAACATTCAAATATTTAGAGTACACTCGAGACTTGCGAGTACATACTTTGAAAATATTTCGTTTCCTTGACTTTGTGTTATTTTTCCTAAAAAGTTTCCACGTCTTGTAAAGAGCGTTTATCTCGTTGAACAGAAAAAAAAGTACTTGCAAGTACCTCGAGTATTTGGAATATTCCGTTAGTTTTGAAAAACACAACAAATACTCGGATATGCAACTTTTTTGTGGTATTTATTCTAAATATCTAACAATCAAATACAAATAAATAAAAATAAAAATGCAAGCGACATCGAACAGTATTTTAATTATGAAATATGTATATAAAAATATAATTTATAAGTATCCAGCTTTGTGTCGTGCGCATCGACCTTGGTGTAAAATATGGATCATGAATTTTCTGAATTAAATGTGTTATCGGGAATGATCTTGTGGTGTAAGCATATTAAACGATGTTTTCGTTTTGTTTTTTGAGAAAGAAGGAGTAGAATAAACTGAATGTATTTCTTTATTTTCAATGCTCGGTGGATTTCATTTTGATTGTATTTTTTTTTTAATTTTTTATTGATGTAGTTGAATTTTAAATCACTTGTCATTCATAGACGCTCGTCTGATGTGATATTAATGTACTTGATGGTCTACGAAGATTTTTCCTGAAAATGGTTTTTTTGAGACTTTCGCTTTTACTTACACATTTACCGATTTTTTTATTTTTTTTGAAACTTACGCTTTTCTTACACACTTACTGATTTTTTTTCTCCGAGTAGTACGGCTGATTCGCCATATTTAATTTTTATTATAAAATGATCAACTGGTACCTTATAATTACGCACTTAACAAATCATCAGGGCGCTCAGTATATTTAAATAGCATTTTTTTTCTTTTTTCTTACTTTTTTCAACAAAAAAAAACGTAAAATCTTAATAAATACACATTATTTACAAAATGTCCCGAGAGCATTATTTTTCGTATTTTCGCACGTTTTCGTAGTAGCTATTGAAAACAATAAATAAATGCTTCTTTCCAGTTGCTATATGAATACTCGTATTCTGGTTTTCGGAAATGGTTATTAATCGTTGATAAATTAGTAGAAAAAATTTTCGTAAAATTAAACAGAAGAACACGATCGACTAGCATTGAGTGAATACGAATAAAGACGTGGAACGACTTCAAAAAAAAAAAAAAAATGAAAAACAACGATAACGAGTGCTCTCGGTTAACACGATGATCTTTGTACATTAATATTTAGCAATAAGTTATATTAAAGCTTTCATTGTTATACATTCATAACTTAATAAATATAATTGGTAAATTAAGAAGAGAAAAAGAGAAAGGAAAAAATGATATCTATCGAAGCGACGACGAAATGGTATAGAGAGGTAAATGTTTAAAGTAAAAATAATACTTATGCAAGTTGAAAGATGAAATACGTAGCAAAATAATAACACACTCGCCGCGATACTATAATAATTAAAAAAAATATGTAAAATAAAACACGAAAAACACGATGAAAAAGAGAGATATATGTAGAAAGGTAAATGCGTCAATTAAATATAAAAAAACGAACTGTTTTCTAGAAAATAAAATTAAAACTTCAACCGAATGGCTATTCCGATGCGTTGGTTTTTTTTCCAGTACGCTGGCGTGATTGGTGTGATGGTGAAAATAGAGATGATTTTTCTCGCTTAATTTTGTACATTCGGTCAGCGCGGGTTTCTCTTTGGAAATGGGCGAAAAATATTGGCAGAAGAGTGTTCATTTGCATTCATGAGATCTTCTTTGTAGCCGTTTGATCCTGGTGTGCCATTCGTCTCGCCATTCTATGATCAGCGAACGTTGAGTAATAGTTAAGCCGGCTCGGTCGCCGTCCTTCTCTTTGCCAAGGATTAAGTACGATCTGCGTATAAAACGAGGATGAAGTTTAGAGATGCGGTACGAAAACGATTCGACGTGAGACGTGTTTACATTTCCCAACGGGGGCGAATAAGCGTGCACGGGTTACGAGAGCTTTTTGATGGAATAATTTGCCAGTTCGATATTTCGAAAAACGACGGCTAAATCCGTTCGCCGAGAATCCCCGTTGTTTTTGGACGATGCTAAAAAAGCTAACGGGGTCGCGATAGGGATAAGTATGTAAATCTATGCGATTTTTTTCCCTCCGTATACAAATTGAGAAAATCGAGAGGATCGCGTCGTCTAGAGGTGAGATTTACCATTTAACTCGATGGTTTTTTTAAAAAAATAAAGTTCGAGTAAATTTATTCGAATTTCGCGAAATTTAATCATCATCTCGGCGTCGTTTTATCGTAACGGGTGTCACTAGAAAATGAATTTTTAATGCGAGTGGAAGTTCAACGAAGGCGCGATTAGGTAAACAAAAGGGTTGGTGTTGTTTGAATTCGATACATGTACGTAAATGTAAACGATACGTACTTTCCTGTCTTGATTTTGGGACATTTGCAAGATAAATCGCTCTCGTGGATCCATACAAATGTCGAGCCGCGTCTCAGCTTCGAGTCTCTATTCCGTTTGTATATACTTTGTACGTTTATAGTGAACTTGATCCAATCCTTGATCGCTTCCTTTTCGAATATTTTTCCTAAAATGGCTGTAAGCAAAAGGTAACAAGTTAAAGAATGGTGTTGACTTAATTTCACGATTAAGCGTGAATTATGTCCAATTAGTTGAGTGAAGATGATTTAAATTGTATTTGAATTTTTTTCATTTTTATCACGTTTTTAGTGTTTTTTTCCAGGGGGTTTCAATCAATGCTTAGTGCATTACGCGTTATTTGATTGATATGAAAGGCTATAGGCAGATAAGCATAAGCGCAAAGGGGGGCTGGGGCCTAAAAGAAAATTGAGTTTAGGTGGGGACAAAACCCCTCTTCTCTGTCTTGTAGCAGACACTTCCCTGATTCAGAATATGTGTTTACATCATTAGGCTAATGACACAATGTGGCGCCAGGGCCCCCGAAGTGCGTTTTTTCCTAAAATTTGACTTTTTAATGCGCTATAACGGTCCTATTCACGTTATATGGTCTGCGGGACAAAATCAAACCCAATGCATACGTGAGTTCTATCCACATCCAATGAGCCAAAGTTTTTGAAAAACAGTTGGCACAACATTCGTCGGTCGAATTGTTAAGTCGCGACGTTCTCTTATTTTTAGCAAAAAACATGCAAAAAACCAACTTCTCAATATTTTTTGAAAGTGACGTTGTGACCTATCTAAATGGGTTAAAATTTTTCGAGGAATCCAAAAACCGTAATCAATTTTTTTAGAGTAATTTTTGAGGATCTTAAGCTCAAATTTGAGCGAATTATTGAGTTTTTCCTCGAAAGTAGTCTTGCGATATGTCAAAATGGGTTAAAATTCTACGAGGAAATCAAAAATTCAGGTAATTTTTTTTCTGAGGCAGTTTTAAGTATATAACGCTGAGGTTTGAGTGGATTTTTGAGGTTTTTCCTCAAAAACGGTGTTGCAACGCATCAAAATATGTTAAAATTTAACTCAAAAATAACGTTAAAACTTTGTTCGAGTCAATTTTGAGCTTTTTACGTTTAGATTTGAGTGGGTTTTTGAGTTATTTTTTCGAAAACGGTCTTGCAATACATCAAAATGGGTTGAAACTTTGCGAGGAATCGAAAAATTGCGACGAAATTTTGTTTCAGCAATTTTTGAGAATTTTAAGCTCAAAATTGAAGTAAATTATTGAGTTATTCCTTAAAGATGATCCTGAAATGTTTCAAAATAGGCTGAATTTCGTTAGGAAATCGAACATACAGATTATTTTCTTATCTGGATCAATTTTGAGCACATAATGTCAAATTACTGATTTTTTCGTCCATAAAAAATGCAAGCTAAATGGGGTTTCTAGAGCACTATTTGCCTTTTGGACTGTAGACTAAAAGAAACGTTTATATGAATTTTTTTCAAATTTTCAACCAGGCTCTTTTGAAACGTTTTGCTGATTGCGTTCTTTGCTTTGAATGCGCCTCTGGTTGCGCTAATCGATTCGATTTTGCTGCCGTTTCACAAGATGTCAATAGGGTTGCCTAAATATCAGTTGTAAGGAATCAAGTATGCTAATTTGGGATTTTATCGCGTAATTTCAACGACAACCTCAATCGAACGAATTCGAAGCGAGTGAATTCGGTTCAAAAGGAAATGTTTGCTCAAGAAGATCTATTCGATAATTTGTGATACTGAATTACGAACTTTTGGTTCAATTATGCGCATCTCACTAGAATTTCTTTTTTTTAGTTTATTCCGGGACGACTTGTGATTTCTTTTTTTCTGGGTATTTTTTTTTCAAAATTTTTTACCGTTACGGTTCGAATGAATTTTTATAAATTATTCGCAGCTCGTGACAGTTCCGTAATGTTATTATTTTTGGCAATGGTCGAATGCAAAAAGTGCTATCCGAAGTAGGAAATTTTTCAATGCTGAAGAATTAGGTTTATGACGTATTACCATAATCTCGTTTGCAATATTTGTTGAGATTTAATCGTCTACTGCCAGCTCGACATTTTCCGCATTGATCTGAAAAAAAAAGTTGAAAAACGATGAATACACCAGTGACCAGTATTGTATGTGCGATAAAAGAAGACGAATTATGTACGACGCTATTTTTAATTTGATAGATATTGCGTCTTAGTCGCGATTTACGTACTTGCATGGCCAGTGCACGAGGAGAAGAAGTGACAAAGCGGCTGAAGAGGTGATAAGAGTGAAGGAGTGAGTAAAGGCGGCGTAAAGTAAGGGTTGACAATTTAACGTATAAGGCAGTCGACGGCAGGGCGAAGCCATAAAAGAACTTTTTCGCTATCGCAAAGAAAGCTGACTTGTATTTCGGGCAAGGAAAAGGTACACACGGTCGATGGAGTGGCTGCAATTCGATACGTTTGATGTATTGGATATGATATTGGAATCACGATGAAAGGTTGCCCTTTTTATTGGACAATTTACATAAAGGGTATTTTTTTAGGCGAATTTCCCAACAAAGCGTTGGGTTTGAATTGTCGGAGATTTGGTGGGAAAATTTTATGAAAAAAAATTGAACATTTTTTCATTTTATCGTCAAAAGTAATTTGATATTTATCGCCTTCGAAGTAATCACTGTACGCAAAATTGTATATGGAAGAGGCAACGGTCACCTGAGCCAGTTGCTCGTCTCCTTTTTCAAGCATATCGAATCCTCACTGGGCTGTCGCGCTACTCGAAATACCTCAGCGCGAGGATATTCTCTCGGATAGATACGCGCGTCTTCTTCGGCCTCTCCGATAACTCATCATCACACCTACGCGGCTAGAAGAGTTTTCGGCTTTCGCTTCGCTGTCGGTAACCGCGATCGGAATATCGTCTCGCCCCGGGCTCCGTCCTCGTCACCCTTCATCGCGTGGACAATGCCCGAAATACCTCGCCGCATCGTAAACACGCGCGCTTTCATTATCGCTGCTCGATACTCCGAAGAAAGACGATATTTCGATTACGCTTTGAAATCGCCGCACCTTCGCCGCGCGTCTTTCGCGCCGATATAATCATAATCTACGCTATAATCGATTCCGAGACGAAGATTTCCAATCTGCGGGGTGATTCGTTTACACGTATCTTAAATCATCGCAACGCTTCCCGAAGCCCACGAATCGATACGGATCCGCGGTACGTACCGAATCTATATACAATTTCACAACCGCGCATCCGCCGGTCTCGCGTCCAAATCGAACATACGACCAATATATTCTCCAGTACCCAGTCCAATCTAATCTGCCTCCAGCTGAGCTCCGCCAGCGTCGTAGACTACGAACACACAAATCGACTTTAATTTATGTGTTAATCTCACGCTAGCTACGCCAAAAAGAAAAGTATCGCGATCCGGTCACATCGAAATCATCGCGTGGCTTTGGTCGAAGTCCTGGAAGGGTTTTTCGCTCTTCGCGCCAGTTCGTTTGAGCGAAACAGAAGGCAAAAGCGCCACCGAACTGGAATTTTCTCGCTGACTCGCCGCTATCGCGTCTCCTCGACCCGAATACGCCTACTTGATAAATTCGCCTCTTTGTGACAAATTACGTCGTCGTTTCGTAACACATGTTGCGACGTTTTACCATAACGTTGTAAATTACCGGTAATTTATAAACATTTACCGACTGTGATTTATACTTTTTGCCCGAATATTATCGAATGTACGCGTCGTCGATGATTAATTCGAATAGTAGGCCCTACGGTTCGCGTTTTAAGCCTGCCCTAGTGTTACCTTCGGTTACTCTAGGTTCCTTCGAGTGCTTCGTAGCAGTGGAAAACAAAAAATTCATCTGTTTATCGATATTACCGCGGTGCTTTTTGCTTACTACGTTCTTCGCCTCGTCTGCAGAATGGTTATTTGCAGATAGTGACCTTACAAAGTAGATTTTGCTTTACTGCGTCTTTCGTGCGCTTGTTTTTCACGAGTCGTTTTTGTTTTTCGTTTCCAACCTTCTTCCATAGTTTATCCCTTTCGGTAATCCGAAACGTAACTTCGTACTGTGAGGTTTTACTCTTCAGCTGCGCTCCCACTCGATCCAAATACTAAATATCTCGTGTAGAAGCGTGTCTTACCATTACTAACTCCTTCCCGGCGCGAATCGACCGTTGTGCCTTGTGCGAATTGAGTCAGCGCATTGGCACGCCAATAGGGCCGAATTTTCCATTTATACTTCGTACGCTTAATTGCTTACCGGAGCTTTATTTTAAATTGTTAATATAGCGTGTATATTTGCCGATTCATCGAATTGAAGGGAAAACGCATATCGTCTAAACTCATTTTAGTTATAACCGCTACCCCTCCACCGCTTCAAAAAATTATTAAGTATGTGAAAAAACATGAAAATCTTCGTGCTTGCTTCGCTTGGGAAATTTTTTCATCTTTCGTTTTTCAAATTAAAAAATTCATAGTAATCCTTTGCCTCCGTTAGCAATTTTTTTTTGGAAAATCGTATTCCGCTCCGGACGCCCTTCCTCCTTTATAAGCCAAACCCACCATTGGTAGGATTTTTTCACCTGTTTTAGTCCAGTAAAATTACACATAAAAATGCGTATTACATGCTAAAACCGCCAGAAAGCTGAAAATACAAATAAAATGTCAAATTAATTTAGGGCCCAATTTTTTTCGAAAATTTTCCCTCTCTGCGGTACCACAGCTTCCCCTGTGGGTGACCTTTAGGTCTACAATTTTTTTGGGGAAGGCTTAAACTTGATATGAACCTTGTATAGAAAAATCAGTAAAATCGGACAACTTTGAAATTTTTGGTCCCGCGTAATGCGCATGCGCTGAGTGGGCATTTTGAGTGTAGCGCGAATTCCTCAAGTTTTCGGCGCGCGATATCTCGAGAACGGGAAACGAGCGGGGGATAAAAATGAAACGTTTTTTGAAGAGAATTTACTCAGCTTTAACTCTTAACTAAACTACTTTTACGATTACATCGACGGCCGCCGAGAAAAATGCGAAAAACTGGAATTGTTGGCCTTTGACTTTGAATAATTCAAGACGCGGAGATAAAATCGACGAGGACTTTTGACATTTTATTTGTAATGGTCATTTAGAGGTTTATAGCGATTTTCAGCTTTCTGGCGGTTTTTGCATGCGCGATGTTTATTTCGACTCGACCATTGAGTATTTAAAAAAAAATGGAGATGTGGGATAAATTCTTCTAAATTTCGGTTTTTATGATTCGTTTTTTAATAGACGTTTCATTTGTAGATTTAGAGCTAAGTTTTTAGCTAGTTTCGCGAATTGTTTTTTTTATTTTAATTTTAATTTGCATACACCCGATAGGCCGATTACCAGTACCCACGTATTACTCGAGGACTATGAGAAAGGGATAAGAGAGGACGTTAGGGAGTGTCGTATCAAATTGACAGTTTATTTTTTCGCTTTATTACGTTTTCGTGGTTAGATTTTATTGAATTAGCATTGGCCGAAAGTGCGACGTTCTGAAAATTATCTCCGTTACGACGTTTCGGTATTCGTCGAAAATATTGTATGATTGGAAATTGCCTTTTTTGCATTTATCAGATTGTTTTTCGAAAACTAATTTCTGATTTCGTGAACGCGCATAAATTTTGTAAAAATGGATAAATATAAGGAAAATTGATTCTCGGACGATAACGATTTCTAGGCAGCGTGTTTTCTTACCTTTTTTTTTTTACTTGGCAAATTCTTTCTAAAGCCATATTTTTTGGATGAGATTGAATTTCCATAACGTGAGATAATTTCCATTAATTTTGACGCAAAATAATCGAATCGTACAAATTAACTAATGATATTACTTATGGTACTTACATGTTTTTTTTTTTTTTGCATTAATCGATAATCGACGACGACTGGAAAAAAATTCGCATTTTTCACAAATCTCGCTACTTAGTTCGACGTAAATGAGAAAATGCTGTCAGCGTACGAAATTGAAATTCATTTTACGTATTATAAATTTGTTTTCGCATCTTTGGTGGCGTGGTTGTTTAGTTAAATTTATGTGAACTAGTTTAGATGTTTGTTTATCTAAATTACTTTAAACGCGTCCTCTCTTCTTCGCGTGCTTGCCTCGTTTTTTTTTTGTTGCTTCTGAATATGGACGACGGTAACCTCTATAATCTCGTAATTTAAGGAATGATATCTTAGCCGAGTTGTAGGATAAGAGATGAAATGGCACATTTAGACGAAAACCAGGCTATTAACGGGCACAGACGAGTAGAATACGGCGAAGAGGTGCAAATTAATATGCGCGAATTTACCTAGAAATTGAAATTACGTATGTAATATGTATTTAAAGAAAAAAAAAATCAATCGGTCGTAAATTAATTCGATGATGTTGGCTGGCGTATTATGCGAAGAGGTAGAATGTGCGGCAGACGACACCGACGCTGCGAGTGGGCCAGCGGATGAGCGGAGTGCGCGGGCGGACGGTCTATTAAAATACGACGGTGAAAAAAAATGCCCGGTAACACGTCGAACTGCGCCCGTTATTTAATGGATTTTGATAGTAATGCGGTGTTTTCGCCACACTCGGCTATTTATTAGCAAGATAAACGCTCGGAGGAACAACCCCGGATGAATAGTTTTTATTAATCGAATACCGAGCCAAGAGTTAGCGACATGAGCGGAGACATTGGTGGAGGCGCCGGTGTCTCGAGATGAGCGATGCGACAGTGTACGAAAAGAATGCGCGAATTGTCGACGAAATTATCGGGATCATGAAGAGGAGCTGAGATGGATTCGAGGAGGGTTTTGAAAAGGTGCTCGGGGTGATGAGATGCCAGATAGATACGTACCTTTGGGAGTTGTCCTGTAGCTGTCGTTTTCGTTGTCTTCTTCTACAGCTCCGTCTCCGGCATCGGCTGACATCTGGTTTAGGGTTACTTTTGGCGTTGGAATTTCTGTAAATTATCGCCAAATTATTAGAGTAGGAGAACTGGAGATTTGCGATTGATTAATTGGTAACTTGTGAGTAGAGATTTTGACGTTTCGACGATTGCTGAGGTTGGCAGAACTTTTGCGAAATAGGATTGTTTTGCCACTTTCTTTTTTGACTATTTTGTTTAGCATTTGCACGGTATAACACGCTCGTTCGTTTTGGAGTCGTTGTACTCATAGGTCGTTAACTCGTTACCATCTCGAGGTTCGTTTGTTCGTTATTAATTACGCGAATGTAACATTTTGTGTGGTATATTGTAACGTTTTAGCTAGAAAGGTACATGATACGTGTATGCTGTATACTTACTAATGCAGGGAGCGATATGAGATCTGCTTTGTTGATAGCCTTTGGCACACCTGTTGCATGTGATACCGGTGACACCGTCTTTACATGGGCATTGGCCGCTCGTTTGGTTACAGGTTTTCCCAGAGGCACCAATCGGATGACAGTCGCATGCTAATAACATAGAACACGCGTTCGAGTTAGTTGTGTGTGCGTGTGTTATTATTTTTTATAATCTATATATAAAATTATGGCCGTTTTCTTTTTGACATCCGAATTTCGTCTAATTTTTAATATGGTAAATTACCGGTAATTATCGTAAATACGGGAATTTGATGATAAGTTACCGAAAAACCGCAAATTGACGGTAAATCATTATTGGTTGCTAATCGTAAATCAACAGTAAGTTACCGTAAATTGGTAGTAAAATGCATAGAATGACGATAAATGACTGCAAATTATGGTTAAATCATTGTAAATTACCAGTGAATTGCATGAATTAAATTTCTGGTGAACTACAAAAATTGGCGGTAAATTACCATAGGTTAACATAAATTACCATAAATTACCCTAGACTACCGGTAAATTACCATAGATTACCGGTAAATTATCATATTTTACCGGTAAATTACCTTAGATTACTGGTAAATTACCATAAATTACCACAAATACTGCGAACTTACGGTAATTATTGCAACTTATCAAGATTGTATCATAAAATGGCATTTGCAACACGTTTGTTGTCATTCGATCTAGATCTCAGCCAAAAAGCCGGGAAGATGTTTGTAACATTAATTACGATTGAAAGTTATTATGAATGGAAAAAGGAGGAGTCTGCGGTAGCGGGGTTTGGGGACGAAGCCCCCAACTATCAAGGCTAGTAATGACAACAATGACACGTACGAGTATGTGGTGTAAGTGCTTGGTTGCTATGTCGAGAGTACGAACTACGGACATGGTCGTAAGTGTAGAAGATGTTCCAAAGGTGTTGGGGTCGAGTTGGAATAAAGGTATCAGTTATTTATTGTACTCGTGGTGACCTAGTGTGGTACGTCTAATAGATCGTGTACCTATTTAGTTTTGGATACCACTTTTGTCTAGACTTGTGGAGAAAAAAAAATGGGATTTAGAGAGGTATACGCGTTCGTTGCCACGTCGAAGCCGGAATGTCTGATAAATAATTAATTTTATTCGTGAAAAAAAAAATATGAATGCGTATATAAATAAGCCAGATGAGGTTCTATTCTCGCTGGATTGTTGTTGCGTTTGGTATGGAGCCAAAGTACTGGAGTGAAGATTAGGTACGAGTTCTTGATACGAGCGTATGCTGTTCGGAGGATTTATACGGGTGTGTGCGCGTGTCGTATTGAAGGCATTATTCGCGAAATATCGAGGCAGTATTTTAATTTTAATTTAAATACTTGAACGGTTTTAGTGTAATAAATATGGTGCTCGAAATTCGGCTGCTGGGAAGATCATAAACGAGGTGCAGCCTTCGCGTTTTATAAAAGAAATTCTCGAAGTAATGACGGAAACGGAATAGAAGAAAAATTGGGCAATTTTTCAGCATCGATAGCCTGGGATTTTTTTAATAGATATTTTTAGGCCGGTCTTGAATGAGTTTTTCCTTAGCACACCGAAAAAATTATTATTCAAAATTAAGAATTTTTTCTCCAGAAATTATTTCAAAACGTTCCAGAAGGCGTACTACGTATAAGATTGGGTAGTGGAAAATTTACTATCATCGTGATTTTGACCTATCCTACCGACTTGACCACAACTCTGGAAAATTCCAGCGGGTCACTTCAAGTGGGTTTATCTGGAGCAGCTTTTCTGTGATAAAATAATTATTACGAATTTCAAAAAAAAGCCTCGAGTTATCGATCCATTTTCGGACGTGATCACGACGACGAAAGCGATGTAAACAACGCATCATCTCGTACTGGCGGATTAGACGCGTGCAAAGTGACGGTCATTCGTGAACGAATACACGCCTATGCGCCCCCGCAAGCTCGGCAAACCGGTGATTCGGCAGCGAGATCACGTCAACGATACATCGGGCTTGGCTGGACCAATTTTTCATTCCGACAATCTTTCGGCGAGAGCGGCGAGTGAAGAAGAAATTCGCCAAAATCGAAGCAGCATTGGTGGAAAACCACCTTGACAACTTTGTTCGGTGTTTGGACCCAGCCTCGGCGATGCGGCGGCCGATGCACCCAACTCACGCACGGCTCCGAATTAATTACATTTCAAAATGTTATTTATCGTCTATCTGATTGTGAGCTCGGCTTGCGATACGCGCGATATGAATGGTTCGTAAATAGTTGCATCGGGTGTGTGAACGTTTACTCGGTGGCGCGGTGGTGGTTTATGCTTTATTGCGTGTTTTTATTGGCTGTTAAAATTTTTTTAATATAGTCGGATGCCGGCCGTCGCGTTCGTTTCGACGGAATCTTCGCGTTGTTTTTCGAAAGCGCGGCCAACAACGTCGTGCATTACGATGTAATTAAAACGTCCACTTTGATGTGGAAAGAATTTTTCTTCGAAGCTTTGTTCGCGAATGATCGCCGAATATGTCGAGTGGGTGATGGCATTCGGTTTACGTTAACTTTGCGCGTAAATTATGGCGATGAGCCGACTCGTTAAACAATTCAGCGGCGAAAAAATTTCGACGTGTTTGAAATAATTGGTTGGGATTAGTTTTGTGATAAATCTTAGTCTAGTCTATTTAGTAACACTGCAAAAAGAAAGCTTGAAATTTGGTACATATCGAGGATGGGATGCCCTTTTACATCACACTTTACCCCAAAATAAATGCCATGTTTATTAGCCCTGAAACACCAGGGGCGCGTTCTCTATGTAAGGTCAGGGACACCAAATTCAAAGCAGCGGCAGCACTCGAGAGTAAAACCCAAAAAAGATCAATTATAAAACTGACGAAGACTTGTTGACATGTGAAGTAATCGTTTTGCACAAGTTTTGTGCAATTTTGAGCAAATAATAATCAACTATAATCAATTTCATCATTTTAACGATTTTGCGTGATTTTAAGCAATTTTAAATGAACTTTGATCGATTTTAAATTATTTTAACAATATCGACATCGTTTGTACGCATAATTAAAATAGTTTACAATTGCTCGAAATTTATTTAAAATTGCTTAAAATTGTTTAAACGTTGTTGAAATTGTTCAATATTCGTTCAATATTGCATAAAAACTTGAAATGTTGTCAAGTTTTTTTTTATGTTTATAAAATTATTATAATCAAATTTACTTTAATTAATTTTAATTTTTTGGAGTTGGATTTTTATTTTTATTTTGATAAATTTTTTGCATTATTTTTATTTATTTTAATATTGATTTTTATTATAAATTTTTTTTATAGAATAGTTTACTTAAAAAATTTATTTTTTAACCATTTAATTATTATTTTTTATAATTATAATTATAAATATTTTAATTTTAAATTTAAATTTATTTCGAATGTTAAAATATGATGAGATCTAAAATGTTGTTAAGTTGGTTTAAAATCGATCACAATTTGTTTAAAATTGCTTAAAATTGTTTAAACGTTGTTGAAATTGTTCAATATTCGTTCAATATTGCATAAAAACTTGAAATGTTGTCAAGTTTTTTTTTATGTTTATAAAATTATTATAATCAAATTTACTTTAATTAATTTTAATTTTTTGGAGTTGGATTTTTATTTTTATTTTGATAAATTTAATGCATTATTTTTATTTATTTTAATATTGATTTTTATAATAATTTTTTTTAATAGAATAGTTTACTTAAAAAATTTATTTTTAATCATTTAATTATTATTTTCTATAATTATGATTATAAATATTTTAATTTTAAATTTAAATTTATTTCGAATGTTAAAATATGATGAGATCTAAAATGTTGTTAAGTTGGTTTAAAATTGATCACAATTTGTTTAAAATTGCTTAAAATTACGCAAAAATGTCAAAATGTTGTGAAACGAAAAATTCGGTAAAAATTTTTTTTAATAATTTAATTGTTATGCACGATTTGCACGACTTTTATGAAAATTTAAACAAATGTTGAACAACATCAAACAATTTTAACAACATTGTAATAATTTTGCGTACTTTATGCAATTTTAAACAAATTTTTGGTCGATTCTAATCCATTTTAACAACAGTTTAACATTTCTTACGCAATTTTGTGCAAATATTGAATAACTTGAAAAAGTTTGACGATTTTGCGCAATTTTAAACAAATTTTGATCGATTTTAAACTATTTTAACAACATTTTGGTAATTTTTCGCAATTTTAATCAAATATCGAGCAATTTTATTGAAATGTTGACAATTTTTTACGATTTTGAACAAATTTTGAACAACGGGCAGTAAAAACCCGGAACGCGCTCCTGCCTGTAACGTAGACCACGCCTCTTCGTATGTTTAATTCCTTTAGAAAAAGCCTGCCACTCTCAATCTCCGAAATTCCCGAACCGCAATTTGTAAAGAAATTTTCACAAACGACATAATCATTCCATTGGCAAAAGAAATAGCCTCCGATTCGTAGAAGAACCTCGACAACACACATCTCATCTCGTTTTGAATGTAGACAGCGAATCAGTGAAAAAAAATCGTCTTACGAGATGGAGCGCCGTTTAGCGCGCTTGATAAATCCGCGAGATACGCGACGAAGACGGAAGATACGTAGAATATGGTCGCAGAAATAAGCCCGACTGCGATGGAACGAGACGCGGAGATGATCCTCCTGTCGTCCTTCCGGTATCCGATATAAGATGTGTGCGACCATTAAGAAAAACGTTTCGAGTCATTAATAGCGAAATGTCTGGCGTACGAGCCAACGTTGGAGAAATTTTAACGCGTTACATACGCGGGCGGTCGCTTTCAACGCGAGTTAAATGTGTCATAAACGAAACACACGTACAATAAATGGTAAATGACAGTCTACCGCTAAGACCCTGCCGCCGATGTTTTAATTCTGCCGCATTTGCGCGCTATTGTCTTTTAAGATGAGGTAATTATCGCGCGGATGACTTTGTTGTGAGAATGGCCCGACGAGTGAGACCTCTAGCGCGATATGATCACGGAGCCTTTGCGCCAAGAGACGCTCTCTTTTCGATAGTTCGTTTTGTCTTTCGATTATCCTATCATCGGCAGCCACGAATAATAAAGTGGTGAAGGAGTTTCACGAGTGAACGCGTGTCGCGTATCCGCTCCTGCCTACTTCAGCAGCCTCAGCAGCCGAAAATAATTTCGAATAATTCCGCGAAACTTGAAAGCTTTATTCGTCGTACCGCGTGAATTTCTTCGTCTTATATATTTGTTCGAATTTTCTACCGCGTTCCTCGCATACTCTGTTAGTTTTGCCGCCGTGATGCGACGTCGGCGACGGCGACGCAGCGCCACCTTAGAATTCCTACTGTCAAAATTCCAATCCGCGAGGAGTAAACGTTTTGCTCTAGGTAAATAACAACCCGGTGCGCTTCGATAAAGCGTGAAAATTTAATGGTTCTCGATGTATCTCCGCGCCGAATATCTACGTTCTTAACTTTTCAGCCCTACTGCGTCTTAAGGGTAACTACTAGCTAGAGCTACTAGTTGCCTATTACGTCGCAACGTTAATACCGCCGGCAAACGAACATTACCGAAAATACTACCGTATGGTTGGAACTTGGGAAGTTCCTCATCATCATTATCCGAGTCCGTCAAGCTTTGAATTTTTTTGTTTCTTTTCGTGTTCTTATTCGACCTTTTTTTTTCTTGTTTTAATGCGAGTATTTTACGTACACGTTGTAAGAAGGTGCAGCCACGTATCCGTATCTTTTCTTACTTGTTACTTATGCGAGGAAAATACAAATGTACGTGACGCTGCGCCTCTACCTGAACCTCTCGTTATCATTTTTTCGCTTCGTTCGAGCTGACAATTTAATTCCAGACAAATTAACCATATATAAATGCGGTCGCGCGCTCGCGCCTTTTTTTTAATATAATAAGATATATAAAATAGCATTAACAACCTCTCGGATGCGATCCTACCCTCTGCGCGAGATGCCAGCGAACGTATAAATAACGCGAGGACCGGTTGTTTACACGATGAATCTCCGAGTCTATCTTGCAGTATAACTCGTACTCTTCTTATTTCCAGATAACATCTCGTTGCGACTCGTTAAAATACGAATATGTATATCGTAGGTTGGTCGGATACATTATAGAGCATTTATACCGAGAAGTCGTGGTACATTTTTTCATATTTGTTGCCTTTAAATAAGAAAAAGAATAAAAATAAAACAAACCCTTAGTTATTTACTTCGAGCCGGAGTGTTTTTTTTTTTAATTGAATCGTAAATTAGGGGTGTACTGGGTGTTTCGAAACGGTGCTCGGATGGGTTATTTGTCAATTTTTCCATTTTTTTCGTGAGATACGCTATTTGCTGTCAATTTTTCGCCAATTGTTTATAATTTGATCGGTTCAAGTGGAATGGTTGGTCACCCAAAAATCCCGCAATGGGGCGTTTTCGGTCAAGTTAGAAGGTTTGATGTGACTCGAAATTATTATCCAAAGTTTTCCCCATTTTTTGGTACATTTCATTGAAATTTTACGCAGTATCTCAGTATTTTTCGTCCCATTTGGGTTAAACCTGAAAAGGAGGTACACGGTTTTTTTTAATTTTCAATAAGGCCTTTTCCTGTTTGTTACTCTTGAATGCCGTAGAGCGTATTATAATATTTACTCGAAAACTAGGTAGGTAGAGGTACCTCCTTTTGATGTTTCTTTTTAGTAAAAACCAAGGCTATTATGTTGTATTAGTAGATAGAAGTTGGGAAGGGGAAGCATACTCAAAGTTTATGTTGCGACCTCATGAGTCTATTTTGACCATTTTTATGTATACAGCGTGTCTCAGAAGTCCCGCACGGTACCTTTTATTTTTGATGAGGGGGTGATAGCGAAAAAAATCCACCGGTTTTATACTTCTCATGTGAGGCGCATTCTACGAGGGGGTCAAAAATTTTTGGACTACATACAGGGTGTCCCACAGACCACAAAACGTGTTTTTTCTCGAGAAATTTAAATGTAAAGGGTACGTTATTATGTTGGAATCGAACACTACGCCCCAGTGTGGTGATGACGAAAAAAAAATTTTTGCAACCGGTTCAGCGGTTCTCAACCATGATGAGAAGAAATTTTTATCTGAGATGTTATTGCAACTTTGCTTTCGAGCATTACCTGTGAAATATCAAACTGGTTGAAAAAATGAATAGGACAAAAAATTAATATTTTTTGATGCTCTACAACTTTTGTTTGAAACTTTTTTCTCTATCTCTTATTTGCTGGGGTCATCGGTTTTCCACGACTACACGTTTTCATCACGATTTTGACAAGAATATCGGCTGCCAGCAGCGAGATATCGAACCGGTTGCAAAAATGATTCTACAAAATTGAACCATTTTTGACGCTCTACAACTTTTGTTTAAAAAATTTTTTCATACCTCTTTTTTCCAAGGAGTTATTGATAACCGGTTGAGAACCGCTGAACCGGTTGCAAAAATTTTTTTTTCTATCATCACCACACTGGGGCGTAGTGTGTTCGATTCCAACATAATAACGTACCCTTTACATTAAATTTCTCGAGAAAAAACACGTTTTGTTGGTCTGTGGGACACCCTGTATGTAGTCCAAAAATTTTTGACCCCCTTCGTAGAATGCGCCTCACATGAGAAGTATAAAACCGGTGGATTTTTTTCGCTATCACCCCCCGATCAAAAATAAAAGGTACCGTGCAGGACTTCTGAGACACACTGTATATATATTATAAAATGTATATAATTTATTAATAGGGTTCTTTTGGCGAGTCGACTTGGTGACGAGAGTGAGGATGATCCTGGATCAGAATTTGGATAAGTCACTTTTTTCAAATGGATGGAGGGAGGGGTGAAAAAAGCAAAAATCGCTAAAACATAAACCAATCGATAGGGCATCAAAATATGTACAATATACCCAAAAATCAGGCTCTTAAAGCATTAAGAGGGGGAGGAGCCCCCATTATTTGACCTTGAAAAATTTTGTGTCCTGGCTGCAGCCCCTCCCCACAATTGACCTAGGAGGTCGTGCTTTGGCATGTACATATAATGGGTGTCCGAAAAATGCCTTTTGGGGCTATTGACCTTTCACCTCTTTTTAGGCTTAAAAACATGATTTTTGGGTATCCTTGAGCGGTTTTTAATCTTACCACATGTAGAAGAATTGGAAAAATGTTACTGATATTTTTTGTGGTGGTATTTTAGTACTACGTTCATAAAAACTCCGGCTGGAAAAACTTGATAGCAGTGCTGCGAAGCCTCTTTTTTTTCAATGAATTTGATCGAAAATATCTGAAAGTACGAGTATAAACGAAGCTCATACGCGATTTGAGGGTTCTCAATATCAAATCACTTTGCTTTCGCATTCCCAAGCAGACAATCAGGTCGTCTCCGCATGCTAATTAAAGACCATTCGAGAAAAGTAGACTTCTTGAATGACGCGGTACGCTGTCGTCGTCGTCGTCGTCGTTAAAATTCAATTAAAATACTCTAGTTCGTCCGAAGAAAAGCTTCTTACTAGTTTGGTTACCGCTTTCGCCAAATACCACAACCTTAATCCCCCGACGGAATTAGAAAAAAAAGCGGTAGCTCGACTAATACAAACGGCGTTCTCGTATTGTACGCTGTTCGTTCTCTTCCTCGTCTCACCTTTCCCTGGGTTCTTTTTCTATCGCTTGGATATAGATATATATACATGGAAGCTATGATTGATGATGTTTTAAGACTCACCAAAATGGCTGCTTATAATAAAATTGGAAAAACGTTATCTGTGCGAGAGCTAAAATCCCCGGGCGCCAATTACGTTTCGTGTATTATGTGGTTTTCTTGTTACGCCGCGGTCTCCTTGATCCCCTGGTTTTTCCCTTTTCCCCAATCGTTGTCCCTTGTAAAAATTTAATTTTTTCCCTCCAATGTACGGACACGTGGATGTGTTTTCTTGTACCATACATCACCCTGACGCCTTAGTTTTGTTTTTCGCGTTAGAACGCGCCAAATTCGATACATAATAAAGCAATAAAGCGGTATATGCGGCGAATGGTTTACGTTGCGTTTATCGCAGTCGTCGGTAAAGCGGAGTATACGTCTGTTGAGCCCTAGCGCCATATATCGTAAGGATACGTCGTTACTCCTGGATGCATTACACTCATCAAGTGGTCGTCAAACTGAAAAACGAAACATAGCTATGGTAGCTTTTGGCTGCTGTATTAGATATCGTAAGGTCCTCCGTGGAATTGTATCAAATACGAGCGTGTCGACGAAGAATAACTCACGACGGTCGACAGATCAGCTAGAGAATTTGCGTCGGCATCCTACTCGAATAAGTTGTACTCGGACATTGATCTGCTGCCGTAAAGGAGCATCGCCGCGAACAGACGGATATAAGGCGTCTGCAAAGGAATCTCCTACGGTGTACGGATGTAGTGACATTTCAACTTTCAAGGGGCATTCAAATGTATCGAAGGAAAGCTCGAGATGTTACGACGTTGACCAAAGCCCGCGTCATGACAATGGGCAGAGTGGATCATCGTGTGCAATCGCAGCGTTACACTCGAACCGAGCGGAAAAATTCCCGAATAGAGCGTTCGCCGGAGGCGATCCTCTCTTCGAGAGTTTCGTACTCAGCGTGTCGGCAATCGAAGAAGCCAGCCTCTTTACAAAACACCTATTCGTGGTATCCTCAACGCGACGAGTAAACACTCGATGCACGTGTATGTGGTCGTCGTAGCGGCCGCAACTGGATGATAACAGTTACAGATATCCCGCGGCCAACATCCACGTCGGCCCGGGCGTCTCCGCTATGCCGACTGCATGACGAATAAAATGCCACGTCTTTGAAACAAAGCCCCGTGTGTGCTCGTTGAGTTGTGAAATACGCGATTAAACATACTCTCCTTTCGTCGTTTCGTCCGGTACGAGTAGCTTTTTCTGCGCCTTCTCGTCGACTGGATTTGGATAGGACGATTTAATAACAATAATGACTAGGTGTAGGTCTGGGTACTGGTACTTATATTTGTACGTGGTCCTCGTCGAGTACTCGTGTATAATATGGTTCGATGGTAGCTCTCTATTGATACCTTTTCTTCTCCTTATATTTCTTTCTTGTACGTAGTATTTTTCTTCTCGCCCGCAGTACCAAGTACCTACGCGAAAGAGAGAGACGCAGACGGTCTCGAGATAGCGATGGAAACGGTACTACACAAGGCGATCTTATCTACGGTGTACGATTTTATTATGTAAATATACCACAGCGTGTGCGTTTGTTCGACTATACGCGTACACGCTACACATACTCGTATATGTACTCTTGGTTTAATATCAACAAAACACAAGAAAAGATATCCCGGAGATTTCCAACATCGCTCGCATCTACTCGACCACAAAGACGACGTCAACGAGGCTGCGAAACTATTCACGGTGTAATATTTAAGTCGTGTTCGTTCGTCCAAACGATAATATTCGTAATTGCCAACTCGTCTAGTGCGATGTGCTACAATTGTACGTACAACACGTTGCGGTGTATAATGATGACGACGAAGACACCGACGCGACGCCTCGAAATCGTAAAAATCACCGCGACGGCGAATATCCTTTTCATAACGCGTCAACCGCGCATACTCATCGCCCATATCCAATATGGGTTCGTCTTCGGGGCGCATAAAATTTTATTAGCTTCGCGAAATTTAATACTCGCGCCGAAATACGCGACTGTCGTGTCGCGTCCGACGAGAAATACGCGAGAAACGCGTAAAAGTAAATTTAATTCCGATGTTATGTAAGATTCCGAACCCCGAAGACGTCTCTGCATCTCGGCGCAAATCTCGCGATGCACCGTAATTCGCATCTGGATTCGGCGGTCGTCAAATAATCTCCGTAAAATGAGCTATTTCGTCGAAAGTTATTTCGTTTGTGCTTTAAAATAATAATGGAAGTAAGGATACTTCGGTATGCATTGAAATCCGGTCGAATCTCGAATCTCGGTTTTTTGTTTGCTGCCCTAGTTTCGGGGCCTGGGCCTGAATCTCAACAATCGGGTCTCGGGTTTTGGAGCCGGGTCCGCAGTAATCAGGTCTCAGGGATGGGGTTTCGGGTTTTGTGAAAAGTTATCGGGACTTTTCAGGACTTTTTAGGGCTTTCTTTTTTTTTGTTGATATCATACCAATAATGTGTTATCTAAGAAAATGCAAGTCCCTAAAAGACCTCAAAGTATTTGGGATCTTAATTAGCTACTATAAGTAATGAGTTGAGTTTTAATTTTTTTTGCTGATGGATGTTTAACGTTGGGAATGCTAAAAAATGAATTTCGCAATTTTTGAAATTTTATAGTACCTTAAATTTTGAAGATAGGCTAAAAGTCGAGTTTACTTTTTTGTTGCAGATTTTTTTTTACTATAAGATCCACTAGTAGCATTTATGTTAATTCTATTTTTTTCAATTTTCACTTTTTATTTTGAATTTTTCCAAGGATCATAGCGCCTTAAATTTTAAAGATAGGCAAAAAGTTATGATATTTTTTTGGAAATTCTTTTCTCCGCAAGATACCGTACTCAAATAATGAATTTTGACATAATCTTGCTTTTTCAACTGAGGTACACTTTTGAAGTACTCTAGTTTCCTTCTACGAATAGATAGGGTTAATGAGACGAGGTACCTTTGACACAGACCCCTCAGTAGTACATGTTGGTACTACACCCGTGTAAATCCGCCATGTCAGTTTAGATGAGTCAACTGTACCGAAACAAAATTGACGATATGCGAGTTAGAAAAAATCGCAAGTCCTGAAAAGCCCAAGGCCTGAAAAATAATAACCGGGTTTTAGAGCCACGGTTTCGGGGCCCACTTTTGAGAACTAGTAGGTCTCGGGTTTCGGGTCCGGGTCTTGAAATGACATTTTTGGGACCAGGGAGCGTCGGACTAGGGCTCAATTTATTGAGGCTTTTCGGGTTTCAGGACCTGATCCTGGACTAGGCCCGACCCCCGACCAGTAGCGGATCTAGAATTGAATTTTTTGGGGGGGGGATATGGAATTATGGATGGAGATAGGTAGATGTTTTTTTTACGAATGAATTTCTAACAATACATTGCTAACGCGAAAGTAACCTCATGTAACATGAACTGAGAGAAAATTATTTTTTTGTTTGCGTACACAGAATATTTTGTTTTACAATTGATGTATTTTTTTCTTTATTTCCTTATTTTTCACTTTTTTTTGGGGAGTTGGGGGGGATATATCCCCAAATCCCCCCTGGATCCGCGCCTGCCCCCGACACGTTTCCAATTACGCGGTTAGTTATTCGCGCTGCATGCAAATCCGCCTAAATTTCTAGCTGCAGTACAAATGGATCGAGTGCTCGGGGCGATGGGTGAAACGTTGGCAGTGTCGTATAAATTTCGAGTTTTTCTTATAGTCACACGAATCTACGATGCGTATTTGTATCACGGTCGTCGCAGCCGCAATTCAGCTACGTGCTCTTGTTCTGTTTCTCCATCGTATACGCACAGTACGAGTACACTGCATATGTATGTATAGGTAGAGGTACACGCAAATACATACTCGTACGTACACATGTACACATATAATTCGTACCTATGTCGGAAGTGGCCGCTTTCGAATACAATACAGCCCACTTATACGATATAATGCGCCGTTTTATGAGGGCAACAAAAATACATCTCGTGAAGCATTTCCATAATGAGAGTCTGCTAAAGCGAGCGAATTCTTGGTCTTTGTGGTTTTTGAAATTTTAACCATAAGAGAATTAATGCGCCGTTCTTTCGTAACCGTTTGGGCAAATCCATTGATGGTTTTGTTGCTTCGCGTTGTCTACGTCAGAAAAAGACCATCGTGTAGATCGATGACGTCATCGTGAAGAATATTCTCGAGGGAATACGATTTTCGCGGCGCAATCGATCTCGTACGTTTACCTTTGCTCGTAAGTGGTATACAACGAATACGTACGACAAACGCCGAACATTCGTAGAGCGATATTTTTAAATAGCGACAATAAATAACGCACCGCGCGAAGATAAAAGATGCACTAGACAGTGAAATCCCACTCCCAGTTTCTCGAGCACGTTTTCGATTATCAGACTTAGTATATCGAAGCATGTGTGAATTAAAAGCAGTTTCCTAATTCGACGTTATTAGTTATACGTGAGCGCTACCGTTTCCCGTCGAATTATAAATATGACGATACGATGTTCAAGGAAGAGAAAAAAATGCTTGAAAAAGAAAAGAAAAGGAGATCATACATCGTAACAGATGAGATCTCCGTGTAAGCGTAGGTCTTACTCGTAGGATAATGCTCGCGACAAATTCGATGGGTCTTTTTGCCTTTTCCGCTCGTTCGTTTTTATTAATAAATTGCTTTTGGAAATCAAATTTCACGCGTTCGTCATCGTACAAGCTAAGGCGACCGATTAAAAATGTTATTTATGGGTGTTTTATTCGTAAGTTTATATCTATTAGTGAAATTATAATGTCGTTGTCGTTCCGGTATCTATACGAGCCAAAAATACCGATTTGGCTGTCATCTCGCGCGAATACGTGGTAATCTTTTCGTTATCGTGGATTTAAAAAAAAAGTAACGTCGACGTCGTAAAACCATTAAAGCGAAACGTGCCCGGTGCCGGATGGGAAAGATTATGTCGACGTAGACTCTCGAGAACTCGGGGTTTGAGTAGTTCGCGCAAAAATAAGCAGATATATATTTTATCTGGAGTTTTATGTAAATACTTGAAAAAAAAATAGAAAAATTTAATGCGCATGCGTGATGAATATGTGAACGTTTTTTGCGCGTGCGCATCAAATACGCGCATGCGCATCAAATACGCGCACATTTTTGCGCATGCGTAGAAAATACGCGCATGTTTTTTGCGTGTGCGTAGAAGATACGCTCATGTTTTTTGCGTGCGCGTAGCGAATGCTTGCACACTTTTGCGCGTGCTTAGCGAATGCGTGCATGTTTTTTGCGCATGCGTGGCAAATACGTGCACGTATTGCGATACTTTTGATGTATCGTCTTCCATGGCGTCTAATTTAATCTGTTTCAAAGAACGTTGATTTTTGAATAACAGCAACCGAGCAATTACGCCCTGCTTCGGTTTGTTAGAAAAAAAAAACTATAATGAAACGAATACGCCTCGAAAAAATTTCGTTCAACTTACGTAAATGGTGGTTTGCTATTGGCTAGGTAAAGGTGTACTATTATTATCTAGATATCGAAAAAGGAAGTGATAATAAATCGATATTAAGATTTTTAAAAATACGGCGGCCGCGTACGCATCGGTGTACGCGTACGCGGCGTACTTGACGCGTAGGTTCGTCTATTTTCGAGCAATCTACTCGTTTTAATAGCGGAATTAGCGCTAGTCGGGGGTATACCGGTATTCGAAGAATGAGAAAACTCGGACGGAAGTGCGGTAAATAGACGGCGTGTAGGTAATTCCCCGGAGCGACATTTTTCGGTAAATTGGCCCCCGTTAATATACTACATAAACGCGCGTTAATTTGAGGCCGTAAATCAGTTCTCGTCTTAATTTCTCCGAATATATACGTCGTATCTTTCTATCGTATATGGCTCGTCGTAGCGTCGACGTTGCTTCGTGTCGTACTCGACATACACGTTACAACTGTTTGATAAATGTGTGCAAAGAAATGGTAGATTTGCGACTGACGAGATGGTGCGGAGAGTCCGAGAACAAGATGGAGTCGTGGCACTGGAAAAAAGTTGAGGGAGAAGGCCGACGGAAAATTTTATCGTTGTTGGTCCGGCCGTGATAAAATATTAAAAAGAAATTTACCCCCGGTGCCCGGTGCACGATTTGTTTACGAGGTGTTGGCCATAATGTACCGATACGGAATGCGGAATATTTCCATTTCCTTCTCGACGGATTAATCCGTCCCTCGCGTTTTTGAACTGTGTTCGTATGCACAGTAACAAGTGTAGGCTATATCTCGCGTAGTTCGTTTTGGAAATTAATCGTTTAGAAAATTTCTTTTTCACGAGCCACCGAACGCCTGCGAGAAATTATTCCGCGTTTATTAAATGGTAATTTATACGGTGCTGGGAAAATGTAAGGAATTATTTTTCAATTAACGCGACGCACCGGGCGACCGTACCAGGGATGGAGTGGTGTGTCGAAGAAATGATTGCTGTCAGCTAGGAAGAGTGTGCAGAGATGTGAATCACTGTGATCGAAGTAAAAATTGGCGGAAATTTCATTCATACCGTGAGGTCAGTATGCGCCGCTGTCGTCGAATGGTTAAAGAATTTTTTCCTCTTCATTTTGACGTACAAACTCTTACGCATATTTTGATGGAAATATATTTGCCAGAATTTCAGCGAATTCTTCATTCGATTCGTTTTCGCACGTATTCAGATGCGCGTCGACATAACTCGATTAATATTTACGACGATAGCGTAGAGATTTTTCGCGAAACGAAATTGAAGAGAAATCGAGGGAAACGGAGTGAAAAGGAACTTAGAAAAAAATTTATCGCGGTTTTGCGCGTCGCCGTCGCGAAATTGCTAAAGGTGACACGCGGTACGTGCGTGATTTATGGTTAATTTATTCGACGTAACATTTACGTTATATTTTATATACGAAAAGGTGCGCGCGTATAATAAATACGCGCGTACCCGCGAAACGTAATGTACGAGTTAATATGATGTGGAAGTTATAAAAATATTATTTATACGTGTATTTATAGTTCGCAAAAGTTGGCCGCTTGACTCGTATTTACGTATTTAACGTGAATTATTCGCCGTATACCTACGTGAGAAAATATATGAGAAAGTGCGACATGTCGGTCGCGAAGCGGTAGAGACGAATTTCCAAGAGAGATTTGGAAGCGAGGTTAATTTCCCCATTTTTTAAAAATTTTTTCATAACTTAATTACTTCAAGTGTAATAACAATTTTCTACCTTCGGACGTCTCCCCCTTGCTAGGTAAATTCTGGGGCGAAACTATGGGGGGCGGGGGGATTGGGAGTCAGAACACACACATACCCTCTCTCCTAATATTTTATCTAGAAAAATTCGGCAAATTCAACTTTGCTGGCGATGCATACCGACAATTACCTTTTTACAAAATGTTTGGAAATCTCTCATCTTCACCCCCTCCCTCTCCTCATCCCATCAACGAGGTCAAATTTCATATTAGAAGAAAAACTGTATTTAAAAAAAAAATCGAATTCAAATTGTAGAAAAGTTAACGCATTATTCGTTCATTAAAAAAAAAGTATATGACGTCACATATTCTAGCAGTGCTACCAATACATAAAAAATTGCCCATCATTTTTTCACAATTTTGGTGTCATTTCTTCAAAAATATTTCGGTTTTTTTCATTCTTGCACTGCTTTTTGACAAAATTTACTACTCTTTCACTACTTTCAAAACCTTTTTCTAAAATCACTACTTTTTTACTACCTTTTTACAAAATGTTTGGAAGTCTCACATCTTTACCACACCCCCCCCCCCCTCTCCTTATCCCATCAACGAGGTCAAAATTCATATTAGAAGAAAAACTATGTTTAAAAAAAAAATCGAATTCAAATTGTAGAAAAGTTAACGCATTATTCGTTCATTAAAAAAAAAGTATATGACGTCACATATTCTAGCAGTGCTACCAATACATAAAAAATTGCCCATCATTTTTTCACAATTTTGGTGTCATTTTTTCAAAAATATTTCGGTTTTTTTCATTCTTGCACTGCTTTTTGACAAAATTTACTACTCTTTCACTACTTTCTAAACCTTTTTCTAAAATCACTACTTTTTTACTACCTTTTTACAAAATGTTTGGAAGTCTCACATCTTTACCACCCCCCCCCCTCCTTATCCCATCAACGAGGTCAAATTTCATATTAGAAGAAAAACTATGTTTAAAAAAAAAATCGAATTCAAATTGTAGAAAAGTTAACGCATTATTCGTTCATTTAAAAAAAAGTATATGACGTCACATATTCTAGCAGTGCTGCCAATACATGAAAAATTGCCAATAATTTATGAAAAATGAACAATTTTTGAGTAATATTTTCAAAAATGTTTCCGGTTTTTCATTCTTGCAGTACTTTTTGACAAAATTCACTACTTTTTCACTACTTTCGCTACTTGCTCTACCTGTTAGATGCCCTGTAACAGGATTAAACCTGTTACGATACGATAAAAGTAGAAATTATTAATTTTTTTGTTAAATAACACCCCATGTCAACCCCACTAGTCGGCAAATTTACCTCGCCAAAGGTTGGGAGAATAAAAGGACTCGAAAATCTGCGTATTAATCGGCAATTCGGCATATGTGGATTATATCGTGTGGCTGCGTGGCATGAGCGTATAGATCTGATATAGGGCCAAGTTCGACGTGACACGAAGGCGTTTCAGGAGCCTGTAATTACCCGGTGCCACGACGTTTGAAACGTTTTTTCGACATTTTTGACGCGGTTACCTTGATACGACGACAAGAATACCTTCGTGGCTTCGTATCGAGTGCGTAAGCGAGATAGTATCGATGCCCTCGAGGCGAAAGTACGTTTACGCAAAATGGTAAAAGACGCCGAGTACGCGTGGAATGACGAAAGTTTGGTGTAAGAATTCGACGCGGCACGAATAACGTTACGTACAAACAAGGACCACATCCTTGGAGTAAATTATTCGATACCATTCGCAACCGCCTGTTAGCTAGGGTATTTGGAGGCGGCGGAGGGTAGCTCGGTCGAGGTGACTGCGTGAAATTACGCTACGAAGAAAGTTGAGCCGAGAACGGGAGATTGAAGCGATGAGCTGATGTGAACTGCGAAGCGTCAAGTTTACGGTGTGGTTTAATTTTGCTACGGTGAAGGGCCCTTAATGGATGCTGCTTCGATGTTGGAATTAAGAAATCGAGAGATTTAAGGGTTGTTCTGCGGAGCTCTAGGTGTGCGTATAAGGATGACCCCTGAGCTGAGAGAACCGGGAAATACCTATTTTAAATATTTCGTACGTACCTGATGGTTTTTTTTTGGAAGATTTAGTGTTGATCGGTTGGGGTAAAAATCACGTGGAAGGTGGAGGTTTTCAACGAGAGGGTTAACTTTTACAAAGGGGTGGTGTCCTGAGGGCCAGTTATGGTGCGAATGCCCGGCCCCGGGGTTTACTGTCTCCTCTTTTTCTATTTCTCCATAGGGTTTGAGTACTTATCGTGAACTTCTTTGAGATTTTCGTAAACGTTCCGACGAGAAACGCACAAATTCCAGCGTTTAATTACGACGGTAAAGCGATGAATAGACATGACGATGAGTAATGCAAGGTACACAAAGGTATAATACCCAAGTACCGTATGTACTATGTACAAAGCATTTAAACGGTACGCATTTCAGCAACATCAGCCGCAACGACTGTTGAAACTGCGTTTAGAAAAAATCACAAAACGATAATACGAAAATGATGCCATAGCACGGAGAAATAATTGCGTAAAGAAAGAAGACGAAGGAAAGAACGTACATAATAAGGCGTAGCATCAAAAGAAGCACATTCTGGCTATAGACGTCGTCCATATAGATACAAAAGCCGCATCTTGGAAAGTGTGGCATATCACCTCCGGCGTGTCTACATGCTGCATAAGTGCATACAGTATCAGACGGAGCGTACATCATGTAAAAATGGTACATAATGGGTGAATGCAGATATATAAACGTACTCGCACATGTAACGCGGAATCAACGAACGCAGAAAAGAATGAAGATCGACTACGCGACTATAGACCTCCATCTTGCCGACAGTTACGGGCGCCCGCCGGTCCACGAGCACCGAAGAATCCAGAGTATGTGGATATCTTATCGCAAGCTGGTGTTTATTTGATGGCAAATGGAGACGCGTCGGTTAGAAGGGGGGAAAAAACGATAAAAAGAACGCGACAGGCGCTAAAAAAAATTCATCTCGTAAGAGGATGCTGAAGTATTGAATGGTTGTCTGTTGGGTGGTGGTTGTTACCCGATACGAGATGTAGTTATGTTACACATACTCTTACGATATAAAAATTATCCACGTTAATTGGATGGCCATTACCTTTGCACGCTTTACGATGGGTAATCGGCTTGTCCGGATCTCTGTAGTATCCTTCTTTGCAATAATGACAGTAACGACCGGCCGTGTAATGGCGACAATTCAAACATACGCCGCCGCTAACTCGTCCCGATAACTTGTACAGGTCCATGTTGAAACGGCACTTTCTGGCGTGCTGATTGCAATTGCAAGCTGTAAACAAAGAAAAACCGTTGTAGTGAGTTCTGCGTTGACAGGGCCGGATTTTAGTTTTCTCGCTGCCTTATGCAAGTTAAAATTTACCGCCCTTCCGAATTTCAGCTCATTTTATTATACGTGCGCGGGGTTTTTGGGCCGAATTACACGAAATGCGGTATGTGGAGTTGAGGAACCTACACCTAGAAAGCAACTAGGTAAATCGGCTCAAAAACAACTTTTTTGATATTTTTGATATTTAGACAAGTTGCAATAATTACTGTACGTTCTCAGTATTTGCGGTAATTTACCGATAATTTATGGTAATTACCGTAAATTTTTGTAATTCGCTGGTAATTTACAATAATTTAACCACAATTTGCGGTAATTTACCGTCATTTTGTGTATTTTACCATAAATTCGCGGTTTTTCGTGCAATATTACTCTGTAAGTTATCAGTATTTGCGGTAATTTACCGATAATTTAGGGTAATTACCGTAAATTTTTGTAATTCGCTGGTAATTTACAATAATTTAACCACAATTTGCGGTAATTTACCGTCATTTTGTGTATTTTACCATAAATTTGCGGTTTTTCGTGCAATAATTACCGTAAGTTCGTAGTATTTGCAGTAATTTACCGGTAAATTATGGTAAATTACCGGTAGTTTATGGTATTTTACCAGTAATTTACCGTAATTTTTAGTAATTTATGGTAAATTTTTGTAATTCAACAGTAATTTAAGTTATGTAATTCACTATTAATTTACAATGATTTCACCATAATTTGCAGCACTTCACCATCGTTTTGTATATTTCACCACCAATTCACGATGATTCACTGTTGATTTACAGTTAGTAACCAACGATAATTTACCATAAATTTGCCATCAACTTTCCGTATTTATGATAATTACCAGTAATTTACTACGAGTACGTTAAAAATTTGACGAAATTCGGTTCGCTCGCTCTGGCACGATGTCACAAAGAAAACGCCTATCATTTTATATAATTATATAATGTATTACTTACAGATGTAGATTGGGACAGAATTTCGCATTTTTGCATCCCTAGACAGATTGAAAATTAACCGTTTCTTCGCCCGAAATTTTAACAAATGAAAAAAAACAGTTTTTTATTGTTCAAGCGGAGCGAGGACGAAAATTTTACATTTATTTTCAAACAAACATGAAATTTTCATCATTTTTTGAAGGGTTTTCAAGTACAATTCCGTCTAAAATTGCGTGAAAAAGTGCCGCCGTTAAAATTTGCCGCCCCAGGCACGTGCCTATGTTGCTTGTGCTGAAATAAAGCCCTGTAAACGTTGATACGTATAGAAAAGCAAACGACATGACATAAGATAATGGAATACGCGAGATGGTAGTTTCGGATGACCTAATGAGAAACCACGTGCTCTCGTCGCGGAACAGACGACTGGTCGTCGGTCGTCGATGTGGTCAAATACTGAATGAAGTTTGATTTTGATGGATGGGCTGTGACGTTACCGCGCTACGGGATTTCTGTAATTGTTCGCTGGCAAAGATAATTGGTCGGGGCGGCGGCGAAAGCCCGTTGCCGGCTGTACGCCTGGGATTCGTGATTGATTAGACGAACGAAATGGAAAGCCGGACGCGAGACGTGTTGACAACGCGCCGAGTTAATTGGTAAACGATGCGGTATGGACATGATGCACCATGTTGCCGTCGCGGCGTCTTACGGAGATTAATTAAAGCTGTAATATCGAAAGCGGATGATTAAGGAGATGGACTCGACGGATACGATGATATAATCGTGTAAGATGTTCGTAAAGTGGTATGAAAAGTAGGTGCGTTTGAGATGGTGAATTCATAGGGGACTGTTTCGAGGATACGTCGAAGGTTATTTCAATTCGAGAGATTTTTAAATATACAGTATATTGTGATGGCTAAATTGCGTCGATCTGTGAAATAGTCACCAAGAAATTGCAGGAAAAATTGCGAAATTCACAAATTGAATGGAGAATAGTGATAGTGAGACATAGTTGCATTTTTTACCAGTAAAGTTATCGGAAATTCGTAAATCGTGGTTACTCGTTGCTCTTTTGAAATTTAACCAAGGTTACTTTTCGCGACATCCTGTACATTCGTTGTTTACTGAAAAGAAGAAGGTACAATGCATAAATATTGCGAATGTCCCTTTAAAGGGTCATTCGTTACGATGCAATACCAAACGCCTTGTTTACTAAACAGGACAGGACCGATGTCGTCGTGGTCTTTGCTTGTACCCCTACCCTTACCCTTGCCCCTACCCCTGCCCTCCAACCACCGTATTACGTTACGTCTGCGTTATATTGGGAGGTCGCTCGCGGCCAAACTATATAATAAATCTCGCTTAAAGCCAATACAAGTATATAAAGAAGGGGTCGTAAATTGATAAATGAGATATATAAGGCTGATCCGCCACCCCCTCGGCGTGTTTTGTTGCCGAATTTGAAGGGGGAGAGAAAAGGAAGACGAGTGATTTTGTTTATATTGAGGGACGGCGATGGCGCGTTGAGCAGGCGTAGAGAACGCGGAGTTCATTTTGGCGGATAATGACGGCAATAAAAGTTATATACGAATTGTTCAGACTATGTTTACGTTTCGACGACGACGGAGATGATGCCCGAGAAGAGGAGTATGCGGAGTAAAGAAGGGAGATAAATAAAGCGAAAGTTTTTTTGTTCGTGCCAAAGATCGAGTTATGAGAAAAGTACTCGGAAAAGTTTCTCGATGAGGCGGATGTATACCTGAGGTACACGATACGGTTGATATCCGGCCCGGCAGAAGAGCCTGAGGCGGAGAAGTGGGGTGTATTTGATCACGCGTTAGCTTCGAAATTGAATTTTTTTGGTTGTAAGTACTCGAAGCAGTTTTCTGTTCGTTGCGAACCTTCCGGAGAATAAATAAGCAGCGAGTGATAGTTTAAAAATCAGGGCGTCGAAGAGTATCGAGCAATTTTACTTTTTTTTTTTGCTGGCGCATGATAAAAAGAATGAAAGAAACGATTTTTTAATTAAAAAATTCGGCGAATTTTGGTGGAAATAATGGCGTATCCGTCGGCAGTGTTTTTACGCGATTGATATCCTCGCCCGCGCCTTGGTTCGATTCCTTCGGTGATCCCTTTTTGTCGTACTCTGAAATGCGAAAAGTTTGGTAATGGTTTGCGATCGGCTGTATTCGCTTTGGCGTTTTTATTTAATTAAAATGTGAAATCGCGGATTTATAATGCACAAGGCGACGTTGACGACGGAGACGCGAAACAACGAACTCGGAAAAGTTTACCAGAAATTATAAATATTTCGAAGGAGAGAAATTTTAATTAAAATTAGCGCGACGCGACGACGGCCTGCGTCGAGGTGAGGACGCGCGGATTTGTTTCTGGAGGAAAGTAATTCGACGTCGGATGCGACGTTTTTCAGCGGAAGTAGGAATTTTACGAATTGCCGGAGGATCTTCGTATCGATTGTTGCGTTTTATTCGTCATCTGGAGCGCCGCTACCGCAATATCGGATGCGGATCTGGCGTGCGGCTGCCAATAAAAACGAAATCGTCGCCGGTAAATAGTGTTTATGTGGTGCAGACGCAGAGGGAGGAAATAGTAATTGACCTAAAATCGAACGTACTGTTGAGCTGGAGTCGTATAGGACGCGGAAGTGATACGGCTCGGTGTGTTTTTCTTTCCCTCTGCTGCCGCGCCTTACTCCGCGTTGCCCGTACGGTTGCCATTGCCGGCTGTTGAATGTAATGTGTTTTTGTAAGAGAGTAGTGAAAATATACTCGGGATGTGTGCTTCGTAATACTGTAAATGAACTTGGTCGATGTTCAAAAGGCTGCGAAGCGAATGTACAGTTCTGTATGGAGAGGAAAAGAGGTAAACGGGGAAAAGTAAGCTTGTGGTTTTCGAGCGAATTACGTATGTGGTGTGTAGGCGCGTGGTACGAGGTGTCGAACTTTCGTGGAGTTTTTAATCACTCGTCGATAAGTAAAGAATTACCGACGAGGAGGTCGAGTTGATCTAGGATTTAGGGGCCGAAGCTTGGTTAATGGAAAAAGATTGAGGAGAGGACGAGAAATGCGCGAGTTGTGAAATCACGTTGAGATTGCCTTTGCTGAGTATTTTTTGAACGTCGACTGTCGTCGTTAATATGACTTCGACCGTATTCGTTAATATCCGGTCATTTCCGTATGACTTCGACCGTATTCGTTAATATTCGGTCATTTCCGTATATTCTCGGTACTTTTTTTCCGCGAATAGAAATCTATTAATTTTCACCGTCATTCGACTTTTTTCGACGCTGTCTTGGTAACGAATCGTCGTCGTGGGAACGACGCGTAATAATAACGTCAAGTTTCTCGTAGTTATTTCGAAAACGTACTTTCGACGAATTTAGTCGGCTGAAAGCAAACGTTTGTTTTAAAGGTGTTATGAACATTGAAAAGTTTCTTAGCACCTTCGATATATTACGTGACTTCGCAATCGTTAATACACGTTGCTGGATGGAACGCAGCGCTCAAGTTGAAATAATTTTTCCTCTAATCTTGCGAGTACTTAACTATTTGAACCATCTGGTACGTCGTCGTCGAGGTCGGGCGTGAAGGAAAATTCTTCTCGTTGGGTTTAAGAAAAAGCTACGACTGGAACGCGTTTTGAACTTTGGTGCTGGGTTTGCGAAGGGGGAATGGGCAGAAAAAAGGTCGAGGTTAGAAGACGCAAGGTGCGGTGGTCGCTTATCGAAGCGAATAAATCAGCGTAGGTATTTGGAATGAGAGAAACGAAAAAAATATCGAGGAAAAGGAAGGGCTCCGGGAAGAACAAGATTCGCGAAATCAAAGCCTATTAAAATTCATCTTCGAAGCTGGCGGTTCGTGTATGTAGAGGTACACGAGTTCGTAGCATTACGAGAGGAGTCAGCTGAAAGGAGAACTTTTTATTCGAAACAGTTACAAGTTACGATTTTAACAAGCTATCGTCCTACGCAAAACCAGGCGTAAATAGTGGTATACTCGTATGTCGTCGATGTCGTCGCCGAATAACGCACGAGACGCGAGCAGCTCCGGGGAGTAACAAGCGCACGTCGCATCTTAGCTAATTGCAAAGTTGTACAGCGTGAATGGCGTGTGCACGCGGAAACGCAGAAGAGGAGAGAGGATGAAGTAGCGAAGAGAAAATTTCAGCCCTTCTCAAGTATCAAGTTTTTAGTAACCTTACGTCGTCGAGTGTTTTTTGCCGTGTTCGGGCGACGTATTTGTATTGTTGTACGAGTTCGGCAAAGGGAGAAAATTTGACGCGAGAAAATTTCATAAATATAAGGCGTTTTGCGGCGTAGTTCGTGTTCGTCGTAGCGAAACACTCGAGGGAGATATTCTACATGTATTTCGCATTTTGTGAAGAAGACGCCGGTGTAAGTGGGCCCAGCGAAGTTCGCGCCTTTCGCCCGCCAGACGCTGCGAAGTTTGGAAAAAGCGCGGCGAAAGTGTGCGAGATCGGTCGGAGGGCAAAGGAGTTAATTTAAAATCACGTCTACCCTCGTCGCACGAGTAACATGGTTTTTACCTACGAAAAAGCTGCGTTTTCTCGTTCGTGTTTCTAACGCGTGAAATTTTTTCACAACTTTAATGGCGTAATTAAGAAGTGTACGCGGAATTAGCGTATGCCGCGTAGCGTGTATATAACGAGGTTATTATACTCGCGAAGATTCGCAGCATCCGTGTTATTTATGCGAGACGTTGAGGTGTTTGGTATACGGAGATTTGAGACGTATCGGGAGAAAGGCCGTGTAATCGTATAGGTTTGTATGCACGTGAAAAGGCGGCTCTATGGCTCGTTCTATCTCGGTCGGTCTGCGTCGTTTGTCGATAATGTTATAATGTGTACAAATGACCATTGAATATCGACCGAGCTCGGTTAACCGGACGCGATAGCCATCGATGTTGAAAAATTTAATGCGTTAATAATAAATACGACGAGATAAATAATGTACGAGTGATGTGACAGCCGACATATTTCCTAAACACGAGTTTACTCCGCGCTGCTGTTTATCCACATCGCTAACCCTCGTTCGATTTACGAGCGCGATTCGTCTTGTTTTCCTTTTTTACGAATTTCCACGTCGAGGTTGAAGAGACGGTTCTTTGTTGGAGGGAGGATGATGAATTTAAAGCGAGAAGTAGCGATTTTTGTGAAAATATTGATATTTTTACTTTTAAGGCCACCTTAACCATTCTCGGATCTTTTAAGTATTTTAGTTTTCTTGTCGATTCACTGAAAATATGGAGAAAGAGAAAGAAATAATCCAAAAATCTGAAATAATCTGTCCATATAGGTAAATAAAATGATAGCCGTTCTCTGTGTGAACTCATCACGCCAGAACGAGCGAACGAATCTCGTGAAATTTTGAACATACTCGTAGTAAATTACCGGTAATTATCGTAAATACGAAAAGTTGATGGTAAGTTACCGAAAAACCGCAAATTTATGGTAAATCATCATTAGTTACTAACTGTAAATCAACAGTAAATCACCGTAAACCGGTGGTAAAATACACAAAATGACGGTAAATTACTGCAAATTATGGTGAAATCATTGTAAATTACCCGTGAATTGCATAAATTAAATTTATGGTGAATTACAAAAATTGACGGTAAATTACCATAAATTACCGGTAAATTACTTCCTAGATTACCAGTAAATTACCGTAAATTACAGGTAAAATACCATAAATTATTGGTAAATTACCATAAATTATTGGTAAATTACCATAAATTATTGGTAAATTACCATAAATTATTGGTAAATTACCATAAATTACCGGCGAATTACCCTAGATTACTGGTAAATTACCATAGAATTACCGTTAAATTACCATAAATTATCAATAAATTATCGCATATACTGTGAACTTACGGTAATTATTGCAGCTTATCAAAATTCTATCATAAAATGGCATTTGCAACAATTCTGCTGTCATTCGACTTTCCGTAATAACGGTAATTTACCCAACTGCCAATCGTTTTGGTTGTGACGTCGTAATTCACTAACTGGTGCAAGTCTCCTCCCCCTCGCCACAAATTTTTCAATCGAATTATTCGATTTTGTTGTTGAAACTTGAAAAGTGATAATTACATCGAGCGTGCGAATAGAGTTGTTTGTAAGCGGCAGAAAGAAAGTATCCGAAATTCGATGTATTAACTCGGTTCGTCGAAAAACTTCCATTTTCAGCGGAATTTCGCAAAGCTCGTCAATCTTATTTCGCGCGCCGAGTTAGACGCGGCAGCGTACGCCTGTTTTACGCGAATCGACGTCTCGCGGTATCGTTGGTTAATCTAACTAGACAGTTCTTCGTTGATGAAATTTTTATTAAACGTTGTTCGTCTTCTTGACGCGTATTCTTTTCGCCTTGAGTGTTGCGAAGGTGAACGGTAATCGAGGAGTAATGGGATCAAAAAGATAATTCGATGTAGCGGAATTTTCCGCATGGACGGTGTAATTGGTTATTTTGAAGGGAAACTTTGGACGGTAAGACGTGACGTCGCAGTTTTTACCGAAATCTCCGGATCTTTTTCGCGGTTGACTTTTCGGGGTGTATTCGAAGATTTGATTACGGAGCTGGAAATTCTCGGTGGGGTGTTTAAAAGTGTCGAACGTGATTGAGGATGGAAGGAGGTGTTTGAAACGCGTCAATTTTCGATTCGTTTTTTTACGTTAGAATGATTTTCCACCGTTTGACGATTTGAGATCTCCAATTGATGGAATATCGCGTGGGAGAACCATCGGCCGGATCATGTAACCCGTCGCTTTATTTTAAATCGAACGCAATATTCGCGCGATGGATGGTAATCCGAAACCGAACTCGTTTGTAGTGCTCGTGTTCGTTTGTCTGCGTAGTGGAAACTGGAAAAGTAAATACGCCGAGAGATCGTTGGTGTATTATGGGATCCGTTTTACCCGACGAAATTACCTCGTTACGGGTTATTTACGGCGAGTGTACCGCGGAGTAATTGGAATAGACGTACTAATAAAGCTGGGATTGTAAGACGAAGCCGCGCCACGAGAAAAGGGATGCTAAGCTGGCGTAACGTCACGTCGCTCGTCTTCCCGGAAAAAGTACCGGCTTCCGAGGTTCCCAAACGTTCCCGTAGCTACGAGTAGTCTGGTTGCAGAAGAAAGCGAAAAATTGTGTTTGAAATTTCAGAGCTTAGGTAGCCAATCGAAGTGGAAGAATTTCGAAACGATGGATGGTACCGAGAGAGTAAGTGGCGTGTAAAATTTACGACCTATCAGATATTTTCGTACGTTACATTTAACATCGTCGTGTGTCGAGGAATGTTGCGCGTAAAGGCGAAAGAATTGCGTCAAGTGAAAAGATTTCGATAATCGAGGTTTTTTTTTTTGGATGTCAGAGGTGAGATGAAATTTGAGGCGGAGGGTAGACTAGTTGTTTATTAATAAAGAAACGTATTGTGCAGCTGCAGGGAAAAGAAATCGAGTTTAGGAAATAAAAATTTCTGGTGGAAATTTTTTGAAGAATTCATGTACTTATTCTTACGTAAAATTGAGTTTGTAAAATACTAACTTCATTAGTTGTGAGCTTCGTCCCCAAACCCCCTCGCTACCCCTCGCTCTTTTTTTCTATTCATAATAGCTTTCAATTGTAATTGATGTTACAAAAATCTTCTCGGCCAAAAGGCCGAGATCTAAATCAGAAGCTTATGGCAGTTGTGGTAAATTACCGTTATTACGGAAAGTCGAATGACAGCAGAATTGTTGCAAATGCCATTTTATGATAGAATTTTGATAAGCTGCAATAATTACCGTAAGTTCACAGTATATGCGATAATTTATTGATAATTTATGGTAATTTAACGGTAATTCTATGGTAATTTACCAGTAATCTAGGGTAATTCGCCGGTAATTTATGGTAATTTACCAATAATTTATGGTAATTTACCAATAATTTATGGTAATTTACCAATAATTTATGGTAATTTACCAATAATTTATGGTATTTTACCTGTAATTTACGGTAATTTACTGGTAATCTAGGGTAATTTACTGGTAATTTAGGGTAATTTACCGGTAATTTAGGGTAATTTACCGGTAATTTAGGGTAATTTACCGTCAATTTTTGTAATTCACCATAAATTTAATTTATGCAATTCACGGGTAATTTACAATGATTTCACCATAATTTGCAGTAATTTACCGTCATTTTGTGTATTTTACCACCGGTTTACGGTGATTTACTGTTGATTTACAGTAAGTAACTAATGATGATTTACCATAAATTTGCGGTTTTTCGGTAACTTACCATCAACTTTTCGTATTTACGATAGTTACCGGTAATTTACTGTATTCAAAATTTGACGAAATTCGGTTCTCTCGTTCTGGCATGATGAGGTCATAAAAAAACAGCTATCATTTTATATATGTAGAAGGTTAATACCTGAAACGGTCTCCGAAAATGACCTTATTGGTGTTCATTCGATGTATTTGCGCGAAAAAATTATACCTTTTATAGGTTGTAGTATCATATTAATGTAACAGACGACGTCGTAAGAATTTAAAAAAAAAAATGGAAAATCCAAGACATCTTGACTTTTTTTTCGACGGTAAAGAGGTCGGAAAATTACGCGATAAAAAATAAGTATTCGATGAGATGGAAATTTGAGAATTCCTTAGACGCGTATTTTGGCAGTTACGTTGCTCTGGTAACTGGAACATAAGAGGGTTTATGGCTATATCTATTTGACTGGATTTCGATAAGAGGTGTGTGTGTGTGTGCGTGTGTGTGCGTGTAAAGATAACAACGCGAAGCTGCTCTAAACGACATTTCGTCGTGTTTTTACGCGACGATTTTTCGAAAATTTTCACGGGCGAGTGCCGTTGGAAAAGTAAAAAGAATTGAATGATAGAGCCGAGATTTTCCAGTTGATCGAGTCGATTGTAATGAGTTTCGTAGGTATCGCTGTACTTTCCGTGGTCGTAATGAAGATACGAGCTTTTCAGGAAAAGAAATAGCTAGTTAAACGCGTTAAAATTCTTTAAATTTTTCGCAAATGTTACCGTTTCTCTGGAATACTCGACTAACTGGTCAAAGTGTGATTTGGAAAATTGGTAAAAGGTCTTGTTTTTTTTCTTCAACAATAGCGTTACATGCAGACGAAAAAAAAAAACGCGACGAAGCAGCGGCGACGAAGCCCTGTTGCCTCAAAAAAAAAGGTACTCTTTTTGAAATTATTCATCCGAGTAGGCCTTTTATAACGGTTTCGAGTTATATTTACCTACGCAAAACATAGAAGAGTATATTCATTTTGTTAAATCGCGTAAACTCGTATACGAGTAGCATATGGAACGAGGGGTGAGAACGGAAGAGGAAGCGTCAGAGGGGGGATTTTCGCGGCGTATAAACATATTGAAAATGGAAATGAAGAAGGCGGCGTGGTTGAAAGGACGAAGAAGAGTGTTTCAGTGTTTTAAAAGAGAGACGTTATTCAAAAGCACGAAGCTCGCGGTGTTTTGCGGTTTCGAGATTTTTTTCACAATTTGCGTGTACGCGGCGATAGAGTAAAAAGCGTTGTGTCGTAGCTTTAGCGAGATGATTTCAGAAGTTAAAATTCTTGGCAAGCGCTAACGAGATTTCTTGTCCAAAACCTGTTGGTATTTTGTGGTCGTAAGATGTGAAATGACTGCAGGGTGGAGATTTTGTGCGAAAAAGAAATTCAAAAATGGCGGATTAATTTGTAGTATCGCGAAATAAGGGGAGTTGGTTTGGAAAAAGCGTCGATTTGATTTTTTTCACCCTCGAAGCTTTTTTCGCTAAAATAAACGTCGAATACGGTACAATTCGTAATGAAGCGTTATTGCGGAATTTCCTCTTTCGCAGGGTTTGCATTTAAAAATGAGAGAACAGCGATGGCCGGATGAAGCAGGGTAGATGTGAAATGCCGCATCGAGTAAACTAATAAAATTAGGTAGTCGATAAAAGGTGAAAGGCTCTTTTTCGTAGTACATAGTTAACCGATGTTGTCGGATTTGTACGTGATGGAAATTCTTGAAATAATAAAAGGTCGAACCCCCGTCGTAGCACCTTTGTCGTCCTTTAATTTCGCAGTGGTTGCTAAATTACCCGATCGACATTTTATCACAGTTTCGTCGAGTAGAACGCAAAGCACGAGCAAAATTACAACTTTTGATAAATTTATCGAAGTGAAATTGATAAAGAAAGCTTCGCAGCACAGACCTTCATTCTTGAATGATTTAGGACGCTGATTTTTGGGTATGTTGTTAATATTTTGATGCTCTATCGATTGGTTTATATTTTAATCATTTTTGTTTTTTTCACCCTCCTCCCCCTCCCTTAAAAAAATTACTATCGAAATTTTGATCCAAGGTCACCCCCCCCACCACTGGTCACCAAGTGGACTCGTCAAAAGAACCCTATTACTCGAATTTGAACTGTTCTTGTTGAAACCGACCCCAGTAAAACGCCAAAAACAAATTATTTCTATGCTAAAATTATTTTAGTTTCAACCAATCAGGAGCCAGCATAGGGGGGAGGGGTTGACGTTTTCCGCATTTTATTACCTAACCCATTGCTCATGGTTTTGGGTTTTTGTATTTTATTGCCCGTTGCCGCTTGTTGAAGATAACGCATGACGTGACATCAGTGGCGTAGCCAGGGGGGGCAAAGGGGGCAATTGCCCCCCCATGGCCTTTTATTGTTTGTTTCGACGTATCGTAGTTTGTTTATAAATTAAAGGAATAGGTAAATAAATCGTTTGCAATTTCTGGTTTCCCACTAATTAAAAAAAAATTTGACTACCTGGACTCGTTTTGCCCCCCCCCCTTTGTCAAAATCCTGGCTACGCCACTGCGTGACATCAACTGAAACGTGACACTTGAAAATATGATGACAAACGTGATATAATGTGAAGGTGAAGTGAAGTGACGTGAGACGTGACACCAATTGAAAAGTGACGCTACGTTATGGAAACGTGAGGTGCTTGAGAACATGACACTGTAAATACATGACGACTCAAACATGGTATGAAAACGCGACGCCTCGAAGTTGAAACGAATATCAAATACGTGAGATGTGACTTCATTATGACGAAACGTGAAACGTAACTTGATTAAAATTTGAATTACCAAATATTTAACGGCCGAACGTGAAACGTGACTCTAATTAAAACGTAACGCTATTTAATGGTGCCATTCGGTTGAAAATTCCAAAGTCGCATTATTGGGGCCCACACCTCTCTCAGGGGCGATCGGAAGCTGGAAATAATTTCCAAAATTTTTTCATTCGTCTTTATCGATTTTTTCCATTGAACGAAAAATTCGCGTAAATGGCCGATTCACCACGATTAGTGGTGTACACCCTGCGTGGTTAATTTTTCAAACGTAAAAGGTCCTTTAAAAATAACCTCCAAGGAAGTTCTTCTCGTTCACGAATTCATCAACATACATCTCGATTGGGTGGAATTCTCACCAAATATAGTCGTTTTTATTTTGGTCGGAATTAACGAAAAAGGCCGAAAACCGTAAAAAAAAAACACGTTCACGTTTTAATAGCGCGCGTAGCACGAGTCCGCAGCACGAAGATGGTTATCGTGGACGTATCAGATGATGCCGGTTATGACTGACGGATAAGTGGCAAGTACGACGGAGGGCCGAGGGCATCTCGTCCAAAAGATACTAGAAATATTTTAACGTCCTTATTATAACACCTTTTGGGAAACCACAATGTAACGCCTGGAAGCGGCAGCCTCCTCTGTATAGACTCATCTCGTACGATTATTCGTAATATTTACCGTCGCGTGGAACCGGTTAAGAGAAGAAATAAACGAGGGTACTCGAAACGAGGGCGAGAAATTCGGACGTTTGGAATTTTGGAAACGAGAAAATGAAATAAAAAAAAAACGAAGCAAAAACGGGGGGAAAAACCGTAGTTTACGGCCGCGCTGCTCAGGTGTACGATAATTAGCATATTACGAAATTTTTCGACCGTATTAGAATTCTCGGTAGCGAGGCAGGAAGGGTGCACGCGTACTCTGCGTATTTATCGAAGATGCGCGCAAGAGGGGCAAAACGTATAAACGAATTTTTTGCCGGCGTCATCTCTTTGTTTTGGAGCGCGAAGGAGGAAGGGCGAGAAGGGCGCGGTAAAAAGCGCCCCGAAGTACGGAAAGGTAGACGCGGGTTAATTTACGACGAACGTTTTAAGACGTGCCGGAGAATACGAATTAATTTTCAATTTAGCCGGCGCGATATCACGGTATTATTTCGGCGCTCGGTATCGTGCAAGCGGGCGCGGCGACGTGGTCGCGGCACGTCGACGTAACGCGAGTAGGTACTTATTCGATTTAATTAACACGCCGAAAGCTCCGTACCGAAGGTGTTTTTGATTCATTAATAAAAGCTCGAGCGTGTTTTCGGCGAACATGATAATGAGTACGCGAACGCGACGAACGCGCCGGAGATTGTTTATGTAAATTTTATCGTTAACGCGGGTGTTGATTTTTTTCCTCTCTTTTGCAGAAGCTGCGAAACTGCGTAATGTGCTCGAGCTGCCGGAAGACTCTCTCAAGATGTTGCGGCGAGGTGAGTTTCGAAAGAAAAACTTATTTAGAGGTGAAGGTGTAAATGGCGGATTATCGGGTTGTCGCGAATTTGTAATTGGAATCGGATGAAGGTGGGAGGGGCGCAGAGATGTGCTTGAACTCCTGCCGGGTTTCGTGTTATTTTATCGTAATTTAATGGAACGAGGTGAGATTTAGATAGGGTATGCTTGCATTTCATCGACGAGAGATCAACGAATGAAACCATTTTTTTAAATTCGTATCCCCGCAGTGGGGGAGAAAGAGGGGAGCACGAATGCCTTTTGAGATGAAAATTTTCATCTTTATATTAGAATTCGCAAAACCGAAATTTGCGTTTGTATTATCAAGTGCAGTTTCGTGAAGCGGTGGTTTTTTTTACATTGGATCACTTTATGTTTCACCTCAGGGTGTGTGGGGTGGGAGTAAAAGGAGTCGAATGGAAAAACAGACCATAGCACTAACATGAGCGTTTCATATGTTTTCTACAAGTGAAATTAGAACGTTGAGACACGATTGTTTTGGCTCCACATTTTAGGGGTTCGCGCCCCCTGGGGAGGGATAATACGAAAAACGCAATCTTATGATGAAAAAGTGCAATACTAACGAGTAACTATTGATAGACATCGAAATATTGAAATTTCATCGGTGTAAAAATTTTCCAGTCAATTTCAAAAATTCATAGTTCTACAGGGGGAGGAAGAGCGGAGCAAGAATCCCTCCCGCTCTCAAAAATTTTGTTTTTGTATCAATATTCATCGTACCAAAATTCACGCTTCTTTCGCGAATTGCGGTTTACTTACGGTTTGTGACTGTACTAGTATTGACGCAAGAAGAGAGGACAAATGCCCAGGAGACATTTTTTCAAATTTGGCAAAAAATTTTATAACCGTTTTGTTTTCAAGCAAAACTCCCTGTTTTGGCGTAACATTACCATCCGTAGTTTCGTCTACGTTCTTCTCGGAGGTGTTTTCGAAAAACGTGGGAAAGGAGGAAAAACAAACGAAAAATGGTTTGGCGCGCGAACAAGTGCGAATTACTGGCGCCATCTCCCATCTCCCCCCTGCTCCTCCTTCTGAAACCCGCGTAGTCTGAGCGCGGGCGACATGGAACCAGCTTAATGGTTTGCGAAAGATTCTGATCCGGTTGCAAATTGAAGGTGTTCGGCAGGTCGTAAATGGTGGCGGTTCTATTTCTTTATCGAATGCTGGACTGGTTGACGGTTGATGTTTTAGAAATAATGTGAATTTTTGTCGGATGAAGTCGTAAAAGAAAAAGCAGAAAAATGTAAAATCCCACAATACTCGTAAGTACATTATACGATCTTATACCTACACTTCGACGAAAAAACTGCGATTCTGTGTAATAAAAGGGAAAAAAATTAACGCAGAGAAAGTGGAAACATGTGTGTAAAAGGTTGTAAATACAAAATGTACCATACGTATCTTTGGCCAAATACCCGTTAAACGGATTACAAGTTCGGTTAATGATATTTCTATGTATCATTAGCATTTAAAGTACAACCAGTTGGAGTTGTAATCGATCAGAAAACGATTTTAATTAAACGTACGAATACCTCGGTATTTTATTTTATTTTTCTTATCGAACCTCCGCGGTATTGGTAAATACTAAATAGTTGGAAGGTGTTGAGAATCGTTCGGTACGCGTTTCTCAAACACCCCGGAGCCCCGGTCTGCTCAAATGCGATGTGAATGTAAATAGACGATGGTGCAAAGAGAAGGCAGGCGGTACGTGTACTTTGTACGATTTATAAAACGACACGACGACGGTCGTTAGTATTCGTGTAGTATTTTTTTTTAATGGGCTATCTCATAATTCACGTTTTTGATTTTTTTTCGGCGTTTGGCCATTACGCTATACGGTGTGGTGAAGTAGTCGCCGTTTTTTATTGCATAGAAACACGCTAATTTCTATTTGTCGCGAGTTTTTGTTCCTTCAAAATCTAAATGGGACGGTACCAAAGAGATGTTTTGTAGAAATATGTAAATATTTTGTTCGGCGAGATTATGGCGAGCGCGTGTATCTATAACGTCGTCGTATTTCGTCCGATGTACTCGTACGTTATCAATCTCGGTGGCTGGTGCATGCGATAGAGGCAGCAACGCGACGAGAAGAGCGGACAAGACGAAGAGGCGAGAGGGGTGGCTCAGACGTCGCGCGAGACTTGTCAGACGCGCTGGTACTTTGGTATCGACGATGGACATAAGCCAAAATGAAGTCGAGCGACGAAATATTTAAGAGTATTGGAATTATTCGGTGGCAGATGAGATATCACGAGCACCGAGCGAAGAAACTAGAAGAAACGATCTGAGGAAACGCGCGCGAAAAGCGTTGCGAAAGTTTTTCCAAAATAGAAACAGCTTTTCGAAGAAAAGGAAGCGACGTGGAAAATGGACGAGGGAGAGGGGCTTTGAAAATACATTACGTTATATTGCGAGATTGTAAAAAATTTAACAACCGTGAAATGTTATTTGATATTATATTTTTCGAATATAACATGTCATAACGCGATATCGAATAACGATAAATGATTCAAGTTTTAATGGCCTTTTGCGAGGAGGCTCGCCCTTTAATGTATCCGCATTGTTAAGGTATACCAACGATGAATTTTACCAAAAGAAAGAAAAAAATGGTCAAATATTTTTCGACGTAATTCTCCCGTACGTTATAGCGTTTTTCTAAAGGAAGCGTTTCTTTTTTTTTTTGCGCTTTTTGTAATTTTTGAAATATTCGCTGATACAGGAACTTTTCGTCGGTGGGGACAAGACTACGGAGTATTTTTAAAACGAAAAAGTTTATACGGCGGCGCATCCCTTCGCTCGTTGAGCGTTTTTCGAGATAATATATTTATTTTATCATAGGAGTTTTTTCTTCGGCGAAACGAGTCGGAACGTAAATCGTCGAGAACTCGAGGATAAGAAGTATCGGAGATGGAGGGAACGTAGGTGATATAGTGCCAGGATACGAATGCTGATACCGAGGTGGGGTGGTTTTACAGAAAAACGGTACACGGAAGGGTTGAGATAACCGGCGAAGAATTTACGATGGTGAATGGTTCGATTACGCGAAGGTTGGAAAGTTTCGAGAATATTTTGAGAGAACGGCGAAGTTTTCGCGTTGTTTGTAGACGAAAACGTGCGAGCTGATGGAATCGAAGATCTGCGGTGGAATCGTTCGCGAACGTTTTCGAAAAATGAGCTACGTTTGTGAACCGTTCGACTTCGAGGGTTAATATGCTTTGAGAGTCGTTCGCGAGAGGTACGTCATTTGAATCAATCGTTTGCGAATGATTCGAAAGAGTTGAATTGCGATTATGATGAATTTTACAAGAGTGGTTGGCGAATTTGATTGTTCGAATTGGTGAATCGTTCGCGAACGATGAATAAAACATATCGGGGCTGCGTTGCTGGATGTCATTTACAAAATGGCGGTTCGTTCGTTGATAGTATTCGCTTTCGGGAAAGCTGCGATCGCTTTGTAAATGAAACTAATTTATTTTTATCTCGTCTCGCATCTTGACGTCGTTGTAAAAGCTAAAATTGCATTCATCGTGAAAACCGATCGGCCAAAATATTTGCTTTATTGTCGCCCGAGAAAATGATCCTGTAGAAGCGAAGTTGAGCTGGAAAACGAGAAAGTATCTCTTTTGGTTATTTAAACGCTCTCCCCAAGTTCATTTCGTGTCCCGAAGTCAGCACGCCGTCAAATAGAAGGCGTTCCCTTTGTCGAGCGAATTGATAAAATGATAGTAGACGGATAGACCGAGAAGAACGGGAAGAGGGAGAAAGCCCGTGAACGAGGGAATTATCAGACAGTCGATATTGCACTGTTTGAGCACACTGCACATATTTGCTGAAACAAGATGAAAAGTTTTACGGCGTCTAGTGCTGGAATCTACTATACAACCAAAAATAAACAAACAGACGAATTCCGAAAAGAAATAAAAAACCTGGGGCGGATTTGGGAAAACTTTCAATCGGACCCTGAGGATTTTTCTGGCAGATGGGGTGACGCGTGGAACCTCGTGGAGTGTCTGGTGAGGCGACGAAATCGAGCTAACTCGATTAATTTTTCAGTTCCGAAGGATATATTGTATCGGGCGAGAGGAGTTCGTGCGAGAGGTGGTGGGAATTTTCGGTCTCTTTTGGCCACATTCGACACGTGTGAGGTGTAACTGAACGAAGCGTTGTTTGAATTTGATTCGAAGCGGAGCGCTGTTCATTTTATGCTCATTTGTATTTTCAGGATGCACCATTGATGCGAAATTTATACCCGGTTGTCGATAACTTCGAAGGACATTTCGAATAAAGTATCGCGAGAAGATATAGTTGATGTACTTGATACGAGGTTTTTGTCCTCTTCCCTCCTACCCCACTTCCACGTGTAGTCAACCTCGCATTCGTCTCCGGGGTATACGTCGGAGTTGACGGAATGGTGGAAATGCACGTGTAAAAAAAAAAAAAGAAAAACACCGATACGCGCAAAACTGCAAGAAGCGGAGAGCGGCGAGAAGATGAAATAAAGCTCGCAAGCGAATAAAAAATAGAACGAAAATTGTCCAAGAGAAAGGTATAGCGGGAGCATGAGCCAATCGAGTATATAGGAGGATAATCGAATGAACGTCAATCACATACGCGAATTTCAGCGTATACACGAGTCCGTGCCGGAGTAACAATAATTCGAATCCTCTGCGGTTTTTTTTTTGCTCGTTAAAACTCGGACGTGGACGTGGCGCGACGTCCGCGTGTATTTGATACGATCTCGCATCTAGCGTAGAACGCGCGTACGTCTACGTACCGCGCCAGCAAGATACGTAAAACAAACACGTCGCGTTGCGATATTGTGCCATGGGATCGGGGCAATTCGACGTCAGCGCTTTATTCGCAGTCTGTGCACGGCACGCTGAGCCCGGGAGGAGTTTTCGCGCGCGTGTATTGAATCGGCTTGTCAAAGTCAGCAGCCATGGTAGAGATGTCGTACGCAACGAAGACAAGGACGAGGGTGAAATTTGGCCATAGATTAAACGATCACATACAGCAGCGTACGAAAGTTTCGCAGACGATATGTTTGTTAGAAAGAAGTACGCATTTTTGGTGAAAGAAGAATA